>OMKK01067016.1:21210-30239 GCA_900302305.1 Polymixia japonica
AAATTCTTAACTTTTTTCTTAAGAAGAGTTTCGTGAATCTGGCCCCTGGCCTTTAAAAACTTTGGAACGTGGTCATGCTCTTCTTCTGTTCTAATCTTTCCAGTATAATATATATCCTGCTTCAATGAAATGCCTGCTCTACTTCAAATGCTGTAAACCTGTTGATTAGAGGACTTCTCAAGAATGTAACAATTCCAATGATGAAACGTTGACTGATTGGACAGATTTAAGTATTTGTTTACAGAGTAGTGCCAAAGAAGACTTAGTCGTGTTGTGATGTGATGGTAGCAAATATTCTAAAGCAGTCTGTCAAAATGAATGTGTCTTAAAGGTGTTAATAGCTGTAAATCAAGCAAAACCACAATTCTAATTTCTACTGATTCTAAACTAAAGGAGACACATGCCAAAGTTTGCTCATATACCTCATCTATTTTAATAAATACAATTTGATACATTTATTTAAAATGTACTGTATAGTAAAGTAGTTCAGTTTCTATAGCAAATACTTCTGAGTTAGATAGATTTGATGAAGAGTTTAAACAGTGGTATATACAGTATCATCCTCAAGATAAATTTCCATACAGTAGATTCATAACTGCTTAACCAAAAGTAAGAGAACCGTATGTCAGCACATATAAAATAAATCCTACTTGTGACTGATATGTTACACACATGGTTAATAATCAGATCGAGTCTATGCTAGATTTTGTTTCATTTTCACATAAGTTTACCAATCAAGAAGACATATAGAAGACTGCTCAAACTGAGATGAGAAGTGGCCAAGACCACACAAAAGTGTGTCATTTGTGGATTACATGCCAGACAAACACTACAAATGCACCATATAACTAATGATGGTGATCTTTCCCTTTGGTAGAACATTTTCTCTCTTCAGCTTGCACTCCTCCATAGATATTCAGGAATATCCAACCTCCAACATAAGCTGCCCCAGGCAAAAATGTTCCTTGATGAGCTCGATCAATGATAGAATGAAAAAATATACTATATATATTTTATATGTTTAATGTTTAATTGTATTATCATATGTATTGTTTATTTATGTGCGTATGGATGTAATTATCTATTATTTAATTTATGTAAATAATATAATTTTAATAAATATATTTTTATTTTAAAATAAAAAATGTAGTTAATTTTTTTTTATTATTTAAAAATAAAATTATTTAATAAATGTATGAATTTTTAAAATACATTTATTTAATAAATAAATAAATACATGTATTTTTGTGCTTGTTTCTTTAAGTAATTTATTTATTTACTTATCTATTTTGTATAAAAGAATGTGATGCTGACTGCAGGACACAGCCGATTTTGGTCGATGATGAATTATGATCTACGAAGGATATGCACTAAACATTTTTAATGTAGTAATGTAAAAATATCACTTTAAAGCAAGTATTCCTTGTGAATAACAAAAATAAACCTTTTATCTTCCCTCCTATCCTTGCTGTCTCTTTCTCCATTTTTCCCGCCCTCACTTGTACGCATGTAGCACTATGCGCTAAATGGCTGACAGTCCAGTAATCTGCAGGAGTAGATGGACAGTAATCCAGAGCGATCAAAGGTTAGGATTAGCAAAAATGGGGAGGGGAGAGATGAGGACGAGAGACACACATAAGAGGAGAGTGAGGGAGAGTGGTGGAGAGGGATAGCTCACACATGACAGGAGAGATCTGCACTGCTCGGAGATTGGTGCACACAAATAGCCAGCCAATCACTGAGGAGGCAGGGAGAATAACAAGACGAGGGGAGGGCCGGTAAAAGAGGGAAGAGCTATGAAAAAGAGAGGGAGAAGACTACAGAGGAGAGAGACAAAACAAAAGAAGAGAGGAAGGATGAGTAAAGCAGAGTGTGCAGATTGGTAAAATCTCCAGAGTGAACGGAAGAGAGAGAGAGAGAGAGAGAGAGAGGAGATGAGCAGAACGAGGTGAGGGTGAGCAGCCAGCACAGAGAACATCCATCATCTTAGACAGCCATGCTCTGAGCCCTGGAGCGGCAGGGCTACGCAGACACGGCACAGGCCCAGCACCAGGCCCGGCTCAGCCCAGCCATCCCGGCCACGCGCACGCAGACGGTTCTCGGGGAAAAAAGAGCGCTCCCACACAGCATCTGTGCGCGGGAGCCATGAGAACCGCCCGGAAGGGGAGCGTGGAGATGCCCGCCTTTGTGCGGCAGCTGGTGAAAGAAACCGAGAAGAGGGTCAGCTCTTTCTTCAAGGGGGGCCGCGGAGGAGCAGGAGGAGAAGGGGAGCAGCCCGGGGAGGGAGAAGGGGAGGAGATCGTCCCCAGCCCTTACCTTGACCGTCCTGTCCTGGACAAGCTGACGGAGGAGGGTTGCTCCCGCTGGGGCCTTACCTACGCCCTGGGCAGTATGCAAGGGTGGAGAGCCAACATGGAGGACTTCCACAACTGTGTGCCACAGCTGGCTGGCAACCTGGCGGACTGGAGCTTCTTTGCTGTGTTTGATGGACACGCAGGCAGCAGCGTGGCACAATACTGCTCCCAGCATCTTTTGGGCCAGATCCTGTCTACAGGTGAAATATGCAGAAATTGTGAATCTAGTCATTCCGAATCTCCTGGGTTGGTTAGATATGCTGGCAGAAGTCAGTGATTCATCATCAGCAGTGTGCAACTGTGTTTCAGATACAACATTTTGTGATAGGTTGTTCTTACATCTAGTAGGCTGTTCTGATGAGAGGAGCCTCCATATAATGTTAAAGAACAAGGACAGGTAGATAGAGGGGGTTTCTTTTATCAACATCAATATCATGGTTCAACGCCTATCATTTTGTTCTACAGATGTACTCCTATATGTTGCAATGATTAGTTATGGCCAGGGCCAGGGACCCTTGCCTTCTGTACTGATGTTTAAGCTTGTTTACGCACTCAGGTGGACTGGGACCAGAGGATGACCCAGAGAGGGTGAGAGGAGGCATTATAGACGGCTTCCTGCAAACAGACAAGCACCTGCACACTGTGGCCCGACGAGAAGGCTGGGAAAAGGGCGGCACCACCGTGGTGGCCACTCTGATCTCACCGTGCTACATCTACTTCGCTAACTGTGGCGACTCACGGGCCCTCCTGTGCCGGTCCGGGCAGGTGTGCTTCTCCACCGAGGACCACAAACCTTACAGCCCTCTGGAGAGAGAGCGCATCGAGAGCGCGGGCGGCTCAGTGTCCATCCAACGAATCAACGGTTCCCTCGCCGTCTCCCGCGCCCTGGGCGACTTCAGCTACAAGGGGGCGGAGAACCGATCGCCAAGCCAGCAGATGGTCTCCCCGGAGCCAGAGGTGTGTGTGGTGGAGCGCTCACCTGCAGATGAGTTCCTGGTTCTCGCCTGTGACGGGGTGTGGGATATGATCACCAACGAGGAGCTGTGTGCCTTTATCCATAGCCGGCTGCGCGTCTGCACTGACCTGAGGGATGTCTGTGCTCAGGTCATTGACCTCTGTCTCTACAAGGTCAGAACCTGTCAGACGGCTGCTTCTTTCTGACATTAGCAGTAGACTGGTAGTCATGCAGTTACAACGGAGAAATCAGTAGGAATGTTATCCTTTTAACTGTACAATGAACCTATGCCTTGTTGGAGTCAACAAATAGTTTCAGCAGGCTAAACTGCAAATTCATTTTTCTTTTTATGGGAACATAAAAGATTAAAATTAGTTGTACTAGGCTTTTGGTTGGGATTATGTAAGAACATAATCCTTTAAAATATGCCTATGTTCAGTTTGATGGCTTATAAAAACATTCATGGTACCCCACGGCAATTAACATTTCAGTAACTGAAATGTGTCTTGTCCACCCCAGCGATTCATATTCTCTATAGAGAGAGAGAGAGAGAGAGATCAAACAAAGAGAGAGAGACAAAGAGAGAGCAAACAAAAACACAAATAATTATGGAGAACTATGGACCACATGTACATGGCCTAGTTGTTAAGCTGCACTGGATTTGGCTGTCATGACACATAGTTATGTAACTGGGCTTTGGCTTGGACATGCACGGTGACCTGAACATGTCACAGTTTTTCCCACACTTTCACGCTTCATTTACAGCTTCAGTGGAATCTAGCTTCACTGCATCTTTGGAACACTGGCATTCATGCCCTTAAGGGGAAAAGGCTGTTGACATTCAATGGCTGTGAAGGCTGCTGTTTGCTGCTGTTTTGCCCAGATTTAAATAATGTTTAATAAACTGACCTCAAACAACTTGGCAGCCATCAGCACCCACCGTCTTGACTCTGCTTCACAGGGCAGCCTTGACAACATTAGCGTTATCCTGCTGTGTTTCCCTGGCGCCCCCCAGCTGTCAGCAGAGGCACTACACCAGGAGGCCGCGCTTGAAGACCTGCTGGAATCCAAAGTAGCAGGTGTTGATGGGGGGGGGAGGGGCTTTCACTTTCACTGGCGATCACTGGGCTTTCTCATACAAGTGGATTGATGATTGATGATCACACCATCTCTGTCATGTTGTCAACATTTAACATCTTCATTCACCATCAGGTCAAATAAGCATTCAAGAAACATGATTTTGTAATGGTTTAGTATTCAAATACTGAAAACCTTTTCACTTTCTCCTAGTTTATTGTTAGTTTCGCGCAGTTTATTAGAGAATAAGTTGAGTTTAACTGAAACCAATTACAGTTATTCTAATACAAAGGGGGATGATATAGAAGACACATTTTACAGTCACTACCAACAGATGCATGCATCACAATAAAACCTACAGTTACCATCAAAACCTGGTTTACCAGCTCTCATCTTGATCCTTTACAACCCTAAATCATGTACATTCCCATATAACATAAAATTGTGGAATTGCCACTTGCTGAATCAGCTTATAGAATAGTTTTTGTTTTGACCTTTGATAGAGATTTATGAAGAACTGTGTGCCAGAGGGGAGGAGCCTGATCTGCTGTCAGTCCTCACGATCTTAGCATCCGCCGTCATCCCTGGATTACCTCCAGGAGGAGGCATTCAGAGCAAGTAAGAGGCTAAAGATATTTGTGCGTGTGTGTGTGTGTGTGTGTGTGTGTGTGTGTGTGTGTCTGTGTGTGTGTGTGTGTGTGTGTGTGTGTGTTTGTGTGTGCGTGCGTGTGTGTGTGTGTGTGAGTGTTTGTGTGTGTGTGTTTGTGTGTGTATGTGTGTGTGTGTGTGTATATGTGTGTGTGTGTATGTGTGTGTGTGGGTTGGTGTGTGTGTGTGTGTGTGTATATGTGTGTGTGGGTGTATATGTGTGTGTGTATATGTGTGTGTGTGTGTGTGTGTGTGTGTGTGTGTGTGTGTGTGTCTGTGTGTGTGTGTGTGTGTGTGTGTGTGATAATGCATGTGGAAAACTAACATGATTTTACTTGTTTGTTGCAGAAGGAACTGCATAATTTCTGCTTACTATGAACAGAGAGAGAGACACAAACCCACATTGTAAGTAAACATATGAGTATATCAGTATATACATTAGAAGGCATGTGACCTCAATTCTAGACAGTATGCACAGTATATTCACCAATGTTTTCTGCATCGCCTATACTTGCAGGGGACCTGAGAAACCCATCTAGGAATTGCCAGGATTATAATGAATCAATTTCAGTATTAAAACATTTTCTTTGTGCATTTGACAAAAATGGAAATGATGAAGGAGTTGTTTTGTCTCCCACTGTCCCAGTCAAGCATTGTTGACAAAACAAATACAATGCAAACATAGGTGTAATAAAGTCTGATAGATTTTATATTTATACAAGATATTTTATAAAACTTACTCAGAAACACTGATCCAGCAACAACCCTCTGCCTCACACTTAAAGATCAGAGATATGGAATGGATGATGGTTGATATTAATTGATATTCTGTAAAACTGACTATACTATTAAGCCTTGTGAAATTGTACATTTTATTGGTATTCTGTTGTATGAAGTTAGCAAAATAAAAGTAAAATTAAAGAGCCATCAAAACTTATCCACTCTAAATCTATGTTATTTTGGGATGATCTGTACTGCGCTGCCTTACTGGTCTTTGTAAAAAAATAAATTCAACATGACAGCAGAACAACAGAAAGAAAATGGAATGGAATGAGGGTTTATAAACATATTACTGCATTGTATAATTTCAATAAAGACTTTACATTCTGTGTATAGACATTAAATATTAGTAGTAATGATTGTTTTGAGCCTAAATAAAGATTATTTGACAGACTAAGTGCAGCCTCTTTAATACTTACAAAAGGTTCAACATATATTATATTTAACAATAAAGAACATTGTTTCAAGCATGCCCATTAGAGTTTCCCAATAATAAATTATTTTTGTAACTATAAGATTTCTAAGGCAACAGCTTTTTTCCTAAAATTCTGCTTTTGGGTTACAGCCAAAGGACTTACACACATACGCAGCATAGTACTAAACGATAGAGCAAATTAAGAATGACCTTTGCATAGGAAAGGATCTTGTACAGACAGCCAGGTTGGACCGCAGCTTATTCTCCAGACTGCTGATGTCCGAGTCCTACAGCACTTATAAACATGAAAGTCCTTCACATGCTGCATTTGATTACACATGCCTATTCAAAATCCTGTCTCTGCTTACATGATTATGCTGAATTTCAATGACACGTTGATTGAACAAGAGGTGTGCCTCACAAGCAATCAACAAATTAAGATGTTGTCTCTTTTACACTTGCAAGCCCCTGCGCTGTGTCTGAGGAGGTTCTATCCAATTAAGAAGCGCAATTCAAATGCAATACATATTCAGCAAGCTGTCTAAGAGGACTTTTGCGATTTCAGGTGACTGGGGATGCAAATAGGCATTACGCGCATGTCTGTATGTTCGCTAACACTGACAACCACCTCACATACAAACCGCCGTCGTTGAAGCATCTCAGGGGACATCTGCAGCGCTCTTAAATCAGACATTCTCTTTAAGTGATCCTCCACTGCTTCCTCCATCTGATTGCCTGGCGTATGAGCCAATCACTTCAGGACATCAAACCCCTCTTCACAATGGTGTTCTTTAAATAACAGCCGACTTCCCACTCTTGTCACTCCCCACAGAACAAAATTTTTAAAAAAACAACGGTTATTTGGTGAACGCCTAGAATATACGTGACGCTGCTTGGACGTCTAAAATGTCTCTCGGCAACGGGGATAAAATAATTACCAGTGAAATGAGATCGTTCTATTCTCGCCGTTTAATTTTGTCACAGTGACGGAACAAAATAATGTGTGCTGGGATCCAAAACATAGCATCCAAAAGTGCCGTGGGGCACCAGTCTGTGCGGCACTACCTGTCCGCGCTGGTTTCCTGTAGGCGATTATTCATGATGGCAAAGGCGCCTACGCCCCCAGAGAATCCATTCTGGTGGACGTAGCTCTGCTGTGGGGCCTGGTGAGCTGTTTCACTCAGCTGTTTCTGCAGCAGCGCCAGAGACACCTTATTGGACACCTTGAATTCGTTCACAGAGATCATCTCTCCTGACAGACGCCGGCCCGCGCGCACCCCGTCGACCGCCGCGCCGGCATCGGTCTCGCTGTCGCACACCGTCTCCACCGAAGCGTCGTTGTAGCGCTGTCGTCCCGCGGGGCACTGAGACGGAACGGGCTGCACCGTGTTGCGCTTGAAGCGCTGCCGCCTGAGGTGGGCGGGCGGGCGCCTCCGCCGGGCGTGTTTGTGCTGGAAGCAGTGGCAGCAGAGCCACCAGCAGCCCATCTTGGAGCAGGAGCAGGGGTGATGCCTTCCAGGGCAGGCCAACTTACCCAGGATCCAGTTGAGAGTTTGCTTGATGACAATAGAGATGACGTTGAACAGCGAGTAGATGCAGCACACGCCCATGAGGATGAAGAGGCAGTTCCCCAGCCGGTAGGCCTCCTGAGCCTCGTACTGCCGCCTCTGACTGCTCACGAAGTCCCCGAAGCCGATGGTGCTGAAGGCCACGAAACAGAAGTAGAGGGAGTCCACGTAGCTCCAGTCCTCCATGGAGCAGTAGAGAGTGGAGGCGCTGCACGCGATCACCACGGACGCCACTCCCAGGATCAGCATCACGTAGTAGACAGAGGGCTTCCACCCTTCCAGACTGTCCTCCTCTCGGCGGGGCTCCTCCCCGCCCGGCGGCGCCCCCACCCCGGCGTACCTCAGCCGGCGCTCGTGGCACCAGCGCATGATGTACGCCAGCATGGTGATGATCCTCTCCAGAAACAGGTTAAAGAAAAGGATGGTCGCGGCACAGCCGATGAGACCATAGAAGATTAAGAATATCTTTCCGGCTATTGTGGCCGGGGTGGTCATGCCGAAGCCTTGCGAGGACAAATACGAAATAGTAGCGTTAATTCTGCAGCTTTAAAATAAAGGCAGGGGAATGAAAGAGGGGGGACATAACTGATATCTACGTCATCTGTTTTATAATCATGTGTCTAATAAGTAGCTTGCGAGGCTTACCAATGGTGGACACCACGGTCCCCACAAAGTAGAAAGCTCCGGAAAAGTCCCAGCGGGGCCTCAGGGTGTCCACTCTGATCCCAGCTCCGTTAGCCTCCTCATACTGACGCAGCAGGGTCTGCAAGGCGACCAGGCTGACCCTGTACCGCTGGGTGAAGTTGTCCAGCTGCTGCTTCCAGCGGCGGCGGGCGCGGAGCTCGAAGGGGTGCTCAAGGGCCGAGAAGATAGCCGCTCCACACAACAAGTAGAGCAGGATGAGCCCGGCCAATAAGCAAAAGCGGGCATTGTCTTCGTTCAGGGGCAGCCGGGAGCAGCAGCTACAACCACCAGCCCTCCTCTGAGCCATGACTGCAGCAGCACAGACACACCACTGAACAAACATGCACTGCCTCTTTTCTGCGTGGTCACATCACTCACCCGCTGTATATATACTACACCCCACCACGCAATATTGACGCGTAACTGCCAATCAATTTTGCTCTGCACGTTAAGAATTTCGTTTTACACACAAACATGCAGCGGTTCCACATTTGGCCATAAAATGACACAACGGCGGGTTTGAAATGAGAGAAACTGCGAGCTGCGGT
>OMKK01067016.1:30259-40498 GCA_900302305.1 Polymixia japonica
CCCCGATTTAGCAGGGTGAAGGACTTGGAAGTCGTCGACTGTAAAGAAAATATACAAAATAGTTCTTCAATATATAATAAGATAAAAATATATTTTATTTTGATTCCTATTCAAACAAAGCAACTGAGTTTTAAAACACTATACCTATATTAAAAACCACAAGTATGACTGAAAATATGCTTGGCTGATATTTGATCACTACATTTCAAAGAAATATATTTCACCTTAAAATCTAATCACCAATAGTCCAATAAGCATTGCAAATGTAATAGAACATTTAAGTCAATAGACTTATCTGACAAACAACTAAAAAGATCACATACGTATAGTAAAGGGGAATAAAAGCACTTGTTTCCATTGGTAAGATTGTCCACTCACTCAACACTGCTGGTCTGGTGTGCTTGTATCAGGCATCTGCTGAACAATGACTGGCGAGGGGAGTCGTCTGTTATTTTGTATAAAGTGAGAGGCTGTCTGATGTTTGCGCTTTCATCATGTTGACATCATCCCCTACCCCGCCCCACCTGCCTCTTAGCACACCTTGATTGGTTCAGTGATCCCTTCATTGATGGACGCATCCGTTCTCTTTCATCTAGCCCATAATCCACGTTCCACGTAACTTCCACCCGAAATATGCTGAAATTAAGATTTATTCTTCAATCCCGCAATTTCTCCTTGCAAGATTTGACCCTGTAATTTAATCTCGTTAACAGCCAGTACGCGTTGGTTGGCACTAAAGTCTTATTTGAAAGTAGTTGCTTGGTGATGCTGAAGTATTGCATAGATTTTTGACTCATCTGCACAAATGCCCTTTGTCTAGTTTGGCATTTCACAAGCGTTCTATGTAAAGAACTTGCCTCTGCAGGACAGCTTACCCACTGCCTCTGAGAAGGTTTTTTTCTTGTAGACTGTGTGGGAGGATTTGTTCAGCATGATCCATTTCTCTGTCTGTCGACGCCTTTAATCTTGGATGGTGCTGGAGGTAAGGGCAGGGGTTTCCTCTGTGTGGGATGACTGAATGATAGAGTGACCAGGTGTGGAAGACAGAGATCACATCTGCCTTGATCCCACTGGTAAAAAACTCTTCTCAGGTGCTGAATTTTATAGTTTCCCTTTAGTGAATAAACACATATTCTGTGTTATATTATGATCTGTTTATGTTTACAGTATTAGATACCAATACATATCAACATTAACTAAAATAACATTTGTGTATGTGTGTGTGTGTGTGTGTTTGTGAGATAGATTGGGCCCTAAAAGCTAATCATTTAGGTCCTTGTCCAATTAGGTCCCAAAAATATCAAATATACACAATGAAAGTAATCTTTAAAATGTTTTTCTTTCAGAGGCACAGATAATCTACCCCCAAAGCACTGTTCTCTAAAATGAGAAATTTTATTTTAATGTAATTATTTTTCATAGTAATTAAAGTGCCCATTAGGGTGACATTTGTTCTCATAAGAACACTTATGAGCTTATAATTAGATTATGAAAATTTTAAGTACAAAATTATTGTCAGACCTTATTTAAGGAGAACGTGAATTTAATTCAATAAAAAAGCAGAAAATAACAGGCCACTTGTGTTTATTTTTGCATCATAGTTTTAGCACCATTTGTTGATACAATGTATTTATAGAACTGCTGAGCATTTCAGGCCAAAAGGACCAATCATTTATTTAGCTTATAATTGCTGGGACATTGGTTTTAGGCCAGAAGGATCAGTTTTCCCAGCAGTCTATGTTTGTTAAGAAAATGCACTTTGTGAATTACTGAGCAGGCCATTTCAAGCCAGAAGGGTCAGGCATCATATTAGCCTATTTATGTAGAGACTGGTAGTGAGGTTGGAACTTGGGCTTAAGTTGGAATGTCGTGGCTACGTGTAAGCCTAAGTGTAGGGCCAGCGTCAGTGTAGTGTAGCCAAGCACGATTTAGGATGAGAGTGGCTATATAGAAGGGCATTCTGGGATGCCTGCATTTGCTGTTGAGACTCCTGGAGGTGTTGTGGGCCTTATTTAATGAAAAATCAGTAATGGAAGGTTCCTAACTTAGAAACACTTCCTCTTTCATCTAATATCCAAGCCATGTTTCTAGCCAGGTTTCTCTTCTTTGATAGTGCAAGGCATGGTCACATCAGACCCTGTGTATTGGTAAAAGTAATTATTGGCAATATTGTTTGTTAATTGAATAGGCCTTCCATTTGTGCACATATTGAAGTCCATTATTCACTAAATCGCTATCCACAGTTCAATTTCAAGATTTCAACATAACTGTTTCAGGAGCTGATCCATCTGTGTGTGTAGTGTAGGGAGGGTTACGGGTTTTGAAGTGGGAGAGTTCATTTCCACACATTTTTGGATCTCAGGTGAGGGGCAGGATGCTGCCAAGTATGTCAATAAGGTTGTCCAGACCCCACAGGTAGCCATCTTCTCGATTCCCCTCTACCCAGGGAGTGCGGTGGTCCAAGGTGAGGGGAGAGGGTAAGGCCACTGTCTTTCCAAAATCAATCATCCAGACTCCTGTTTTCCCTGTTCCATCATGCACGAACAATAAGGAACTACCCACTACCTGTAGAGAGAGAAGTGTTAGTACCAACTGTGGCTCGTACAGCTCTTAAATCTCCAACATCACATTCAAAACATTAAAACTCACCGCGGTTCTGGTTCAAGAAAAAATGTAACGTAGTTCACCTCATGTGTTCGGAAGAAGTCTGAAGTCTCCAACACCCAGCGCAACTGTTTCAGCCGTCGCAGATATCCCCTCTAAGTGGAAGGAGAGACGCTTTACAAAGATGGAGACAGGAATGAAAACTACAACAACATAACAAGAAAGACAATGAGGTTACACTCACCACAATTTGGGGGTTAGAATCAACAAAGTCTTTGAGCGCTTCCATCACTTGCTCCCTGCTTCTAGTTCTTTTAAAGTTTGTGTGACACGCTCCATTTGCTTTCTGCACAGAAAATTAGAGAATACAGAAGTAGGAATACAAAATTCGATGGTATATATATATTTTTTTTCTAGAGCACAATAGCACCTACAGCAGAGACAAAGAGAAATATACATACTAAATGTGATAATCAAAATTGATTTTCCAAAGCATGACAACTTTAGCACAGGTTGTTCTCTACTCTGACCATAGAATCAAGATGAATCAATAATTGGGCTCGGACCAAAGTTTGACTGACTGCGAACTTTAGAGCTTACCCTGACTCCCTCAATGCGGAAACCCAATGTTGTAGTGGAACTCAGGGTCTCCCTCCATTGCATGTATCTGGTCTTCAGTACTGCCTGCTGAGCTTGCTCCTGGGCTGTGGGGGCCTCCGGGTCCACAGCCACCATCTTTTCATACATATCTTTCCGAGGCTGGGGCCGATCCCTGGCCATCAGCAGCTCCTCCTCTAGGTATGTACTACGAAACACAGCACTTCACAATTGATGTCCACGCTTTGAAACGTGCGAGCGAGAGCACAAGCAGACGCGCTCTCGCGCTCTCTTACAGTGTTTCTCAATCATCTGCTGTCAGTGACTTAAAGACGGGGCACTCTCAACACTCACCGGCTGCCCATCTTGCAGTCCATGATGGCAGGTGTGTGGAAGTGAGTCAGCAGGTTATCCATCATGTTGTAGTCGTGCCCGTCGTGCTGCACCACACCGTGGTAGGCCGGCACAAAGGCCTTCAGAGTGTCTTCCATTAGCTTCTGGAAGCACTGTTTCTCCCCCTCACAAAATCTCTTCAGCAACATACCGTATTCCCCGACATGGAAGCTCCCTAGCGAGAGGTTAGAGTTCAGTAAAATTTAGTTTCATAACATGTTTTATAGGATAAATGCTGCCATACTTCCGTTTACTAGTTTTCTCTGAGGAAGTTTTTTTTTAATATGTCATATTACATTTTTTTTTTTCAATGTCACTGACAAACTGAAAGCAAATTGAGCAAGACTAGATGAACAAACCTGCGTGCCCGACAACTTGTAGCCATTGCTGTGGTTCCTTAGGGGGCATGGAGAGAGGAGATGAGGTCCCTAGGCTTTTGTGTTTCTTCCATGTGGTGCTCTGCATGGGGAGAGCAATGGCGCATATTAGACCTCAGACAGTCATTCTGGAGAATACACACCTCCCAGTTACATTCCTCTGTCAGTTGTGTTTTTATGCGTCTGCACTGACAGACAGGACCTCAGACTTCAGACTCAGTCACTCAACTTCTGCCTTATGGGTGAATGTCTCCATGGAAACAGTCACTTACCACGAGACAGAGCGAATACAATAGAGGAGGGGTTACACTCTGATCTTATGCAACAGGTGAACAGGTGATTCATCAAACATTTACAGGCAGGACTTGTTTTGACCAAAGCTGCTATAACCACACAGATTACTGAATGTAAACTGTTTACAAATGTGCTGAAATGGAATTATGAGCAAATTATGAAATGCAATATATAGAGTTCAAAACACTCAGAAGTATCAGTTTACAAATTGCATAACTGTGTTTCACCTGCAAAATTCAAATGACAAAATGTGCAAGAATAATTATTATATATCATATAATATCATATAAAATAGTTACATAAAGAAGAACAGGGGGATTTCAATTGTTTCAGGCTCTACACTATAATGCTATGGTTGTGGTTTATAGATTTGCCTGAAGGGATAAAGAAGATGTTTAAAGTCTTTTATATAGATGAAACACAAAATTAGATTAGATTTAAAATGGATAGTCGGTATTATTATACTACTGTGAAGAATGTGTATGCCTATTCAGTATCAGGTGAGGGCAGCAATACGCCTGAGATGCGTCTACACTGCCTCAAACCTTAGGGGAAGAAATCGAGGAGGAGGGCAAGAGAAGAAGAAACTGAAAACGAAGAAGAAGAAAGGAAAAAGTAGTTGAAGAAAGAAGAAAGAAGAAAGAAGAAGAAGGAGGAGGCGGAGGAGAAGAAGGAGAAGAAGAAGAAGAAGAACAAGAAGAAGAAGAAGAAGAAGAAGAAGAAGTGAGAAAGTGGAAAGGCGAAGAAGAATTTAACGTTCCCGGTTGTTGTACCGCTCCATTCGTCATTGGCGGTGGCTTACAAACGGTGTTTTGGAGCCGGGTAAACGCGGTTATCCCACCGTATTTCACCGAAGGCGATGCTTTTCGAGGCATAGCTAATCGTTGCACGTTTCATTGATTCGGTATCATCACTGCGACGGAGGGTAACGTGTGTTTCTTTACGCATTTATTCACCACGAATAACGTTATTTGGTTCACGCAGGGACGAGCCCGTTAGTGACGTTAGTGAGGATAACCGACAGTGTGCATGCTAACGTTACCGACTAGTCAACGTTACCGACTAGTCAACGTTACGAACGCTGAGCGCGGACATAGCTGTTAACACTAGCTAGCTAACGTTATTAATAACAATCTAACTGATTATGCATTTCTGCTATACGCCTTGGTTCATTTCCTAAATCGACCCGGTTTTGTAGCAAACTAGCTAACCAAGGCGAGACTCAATGAAAGTAACGCTAATAACACCAACGCAGACGTAGTTGATTCCAGTACTAGAACATGAACGTCAACACTGGTCGTAGTAACATCTTTTTTACTCCATTGAAGAGAACGAGAGACAAACTCCAAATCTGTTGGCTAAATGTTGCGTCGCTCACTGACATACATACCTCGTAAAACATCACTTAAAAGCTTTTCCGAAACGTTATATAGTTCACTTGTAAAATTGGTCACAGATATGATCCACCAACCAGTACTTGCTTCAATAAAATGTCAACTTTTAAAATTGATTAGCACTGCTCTCTACCGCCCCCACTGTGTATTTTGGTGGAAGAAGATTGTAGCAATACTGGGCGAACCACATACCAACGTAGAAATTACACTGATAGATTTCGTAAAGAAGAGTGAAGTTACGTTCTCGAAATGCATCGTGACTAATACTACATAGCTTTTCTGGTGGCTTACTGGCTGCTGGATGCTCCACAATAGAGTCAGAAGGTATTAATTGTACCACAACATGAGGTTTAAAGTGATGTTTAAGAAAGTAGAAACCTCATAGTAAATAGTAGAACCCTTTATCTCACTCAGCACAATTTAGCTGTGGAGTACCTCAATGTTATATGTTGGGTGCCGTTTTGATCTTTATCTATATACACTTACTTGGTCATATAATACAAAGACATATGCCTTCATTATTTAGTCCATCTCAGACTGATAGGCCATATATTGTCATTGAGTGCAAAAGAAAATGCAGTAATGTCTTGAGAATATCTATTGTAATTTATGTAAATGTGACATTTTTTCTTTTGACCACTCTACTCTGAGTGGAGATGGCATACAATATGCAAGTTATGTGGTGGAAGTGATTTTCTATAACTATGGGTAGAAGCAAATACACAATTTTCTGTAATATGATAAAAGCAGAATACTACTAAAATGCAGGCCCAGAAAGAAAGTTGTAAGCTAGGCTAACTAATCAAGAGTTTTGTAGTCATTGTCGAAGACATTATTTGTCTGACTTAAAAGGTTAGTCATCCACGAAAGAGTGCACTTTTTCACCCAGTATTGCTGCTCCTTCATTTCACCTTGTAGTAGCATCTGTGTGTCATGATAATACTTCCCTTACAAGAAGCTTGTAAAATTATCCACTAACATTAGTTAACTGATTTCAAGTTTACTGATGACTTGAATTCTTTGCTAAACAGTTTGTATTTCAACATAGGTCCAGAGCGATGGAGGTGGGCTCAGCGGTGCTGGAGGATATTGTATTCCGAGGTGTGGAGTTCACTGTAAAAATAGAATTGGAGAAAGGTTTGCTAATTGTCGAGATCTCTGACTCAATGACAGCTGATCAGTGGAGGGGAGAATTTGAGCCGGCATGTAAGTAACATCTGATTTATATAAATTAAATGTAATCACAGGCACAAATAGACCCACTCAAATGATTCAATTGTTTTGTAGACATCGAGGACCTCACCCGCAAAACTGGCAACTTCAAGCAATTCCCTATTTTTTGTAGCATGTTGGAGTCTGCTGTGAAAAAGGTACGTCTTCACCTGACAAATTATAGTGAATGAACTAAAAGGTGGATAAACATGGATTCCTGGATTGACATAACTAAGACCAACGCAAAGTGCAATGTACATTAGCTCCACTTCTTCATCTGTTTAAATGAAGCTTAACACTTCCACTAACTAGGAAGCCAAGTATTCTTGACCAGCTTCTGTCCATTTGAATATTTATATAAATGTAGCTGAATGTTTTATGCCACATAACTATGGCATTGCTACATTCAAATGGCTATGAGACATTTGAGAACAGTCATATGCTGTAAAGTGATTTCCTTTAAAAGTGGAAAACCAGTTCATGCACTGCACTTGGGCAACTGTATCGAGTTAAACTTGACTTGAGGTTTTTCTGCAGATGAGTGATTCTGTTACCCTTGACCTCCTGACCTATGCTGACCTGGAGCTCCTACGCAACAGAAAGGCTGGTGTTGTTAGTCGCCCTCGCGGCCAGCAGCAGTCTGCTGCCCTCAGTGCCAAAAGATATCTTATCCTCATCTACACTGTAGAGTTTGACAGGTTTGTGTTAAGTTAGGTGATGCCCTATTTTGACCACAGAAAATTTTCTGTAGTTTAGATAGACTACTTTGTAGTTATAATTCCTTTATTTTGTCTGTGTCAGTAAGTAATTAGTATGAATTACTGATATATTGTTTCCATAGGATACACTACCCCTTGCCCTTGCCCTATCAGGGTAAGCCTGACCCTGCTGCTCTGCAGAAGGAAATCAGAGCCTTGAGGACTGAACTGGATGCCCTAACCTCTCACGGAGACCACAAACCAGCAGAACTAGAGATACAGCGGCTACGAGCAGAGTTAGTTATCTTTGTCATCACGGGCTTCTCTGTCGTTTCATGTAGCCTAGCAAATGTGAGGAGATTTACTGAGGTCTCTCTCTGTTTCAAGACTGCTTTTGGTGAAAGAGGAGAAGGAGGCCATGGCCAAGACTCTGGAGCGACTGCAGATAGGTGGCGGTGGTCCCACACCTGGAAGAGAGGCGTGGAGAATCCGAGACATGGTGAGGACCCTGGAGGAGCAGCTCGTCAAGGAGAGGGCCAAAAGCCAACGCTCAGCGAGCAAGAGGGGTCAGGAGCAGCGCCTCCTCGTGGAGCAGGTGTAGTCTTTCTGCTTTACCGTCGAAGTATTCCCTTCTTAGGTCGTCTTAATTAAATGAAGTTCAGTGAATCTCTGGCCTCCCTTTCCTTTTTTGTTCAGCTGTCATAACAGTGTTTTTTTTTTGTTTTTTTTTGTCTAGTTGGAGGAGCTCAGAGCATCAGAGTGTGCTCTCCGGATTCGTGTTAAGAGCCTTTCCACTGAACTGGCATTTCTACGGAGAGGGTTAGACAATCTCAGCATGTATATCTTTAACTTTTTCCTCTCTCTTTCACTCAGTCGCTCACTCACTCACACGCGTTCTCAACATTTTCGGGCCTGCCGTTCACCTAATCTGTGCACGTCACGTTCGTGTGTGTTCCCGCAGCAGGGTGACTCCAGTTCTGTCGGGTCACGTTGGCTCCCGGGGAGACGGGGAAATCTATCGCTCGCTGTCCCGCGAGCGGCGGTCGGGGCACGGGACAATCAGGGCTCGCTCCGGATCGAGAGAAAGGATAGAAGATAGAGGTCAAAGGTCAGAGGAGAGAGGAAGACGAGCAGACTCCTCGGGGCCGCGCGCTCGCATCCCAAGGCCATCGCCTTCTCCAACAGGTACTGGCTTTAACAGTAGCTGTTGTTGATGGCACTGACTTTTTTTTGTTTGTATTCACTTGGGCTTCATTGTAACTCTCATTAGCTTGAGTTAATTAAACTAAGGACTGATCAATAACATGGACAGTAACAGCTCCTGTCTATATTATTGGCACATGTTACAATTTTGCTTACTTTTTCAAAGAGAAATTTGATCTTCACAAGTGTGTGTGCGTGTGTGTGTGTGTATATATAAACAAGCATATTATCAAAACCAATAGTTAAAATATTTTCCAAGCATTCATGGAATATTTTTTGTAGATCTGAGACAAAAAATTCTCAAAATCGTTTTGCAGCGACATAAACTGCAAAAATGTTGCGAGGGTGAGCTACTGTAGTTCCAAGATGAAAGAATTGTAAAATATGTGCAAGTGGTGTCAGTAAAGTTGACTGATACACCTTTATTAATGCATTTAGACCTTAATCTTCACACACAATTTTTTCAGGATCTCGTGCGCCGCGCTTTGACCCAACAGCCTACATCCAGGACCGACAGCGCAGACAGAAAGAAGCAGATATCAAAAAGTTGGTTTCATTTTTATTTATTTTTTGTTTATTATCAGTTTTGAAAGATTTCCGTCTATTTGACCGTTTCAAATAGAGCACCGTTATTTCATGTTGTGGCTGCTTGGGATGGTTGAGCTTAACACCGTGTCCCCTCCAGACAGAGGAAGGTCCGCAGAGACATGCTGACGTCACCCGTTCCCCCTGAGAGGGGTCGTTCACGTTCACGGGAGGCCTATCCTCAGATGACCCGGTCTGGCAGCCGAGGCAGGAGTTTATCTGTGGAGCGCAGGAGGAGCAGGCACTCCTCCGAAGGCTCCCTGGTGGACATGGATGAAATGGCCAACGCCCTTATGTCCAGGTATGGTACTTCCTGACTTGCATCTTTTTTCACTAATAAAGGATGACCTTGATACATTTTGTGACATCATTGTGATTGAGGAAGCAGATACAGTACGTTTTACCTCAGCTGTTTATTTAAGTGACTGTTTTGTGTTTTCAGAGGCAGAAAACAGACTTACAACGGTCCTGGCATGGTGAGTGACATCACATTAACTTTGCTCAGGATTTCTTTCTTTCTTTCTTTTTTTAAATTTTTTTATTCATCTCTTGCTCTCAAATATGTCTGTTAAATGAGTGGAATGTGTCTGTTTGTAGCCCCGGGGAAGTGTTTTGACCAGGAAGCAATTCTGTAGCACTCCCACACACAGGATGAAGTCAGACAAAGGTAACTCATCGCAAGTCTTAAACATTTTTCATCTGGTAAAATGATTCTGAAATCCTACTAAGCTCTGATGAAAACCTTTAAAAACTATATATATATATATATATATATATATATATATATACACAAAATAGTAGCACAACACAAATGTGCCAGTATCTTCTTCAACATTTCATTTTTTTCCTAACATCAGAAAGCTCCATAGATACAGGTGCTGA
>OMKK01067023.1:0-16293 GCA_900302305.1 Polymixia japonica
TTGTACCCTAAACCAACCCCATGGGTTCAAGTCTGAAATTTATTGCTTGGATTTCAATCTAGTTTATGTAAAAATAATAATAATTTAAAAAAAATACTAATTGCTGATCAAAAAAAAGTGTGTGTGTGTACCTTGATCTCCTGGATCTGGTTGTCCAGGCCTCCGATGTCAGCGTAGGTTTCTTGGGGGGCCTTCTCCACCTTCATCACTGTCACCAGGGGGTCAGTGTCGTCCATCAGCACGCCGATCACAGCGTGCACCTACAGGTCACACACACACACACACACACACAAAGAATATTCATCAGTCAATGACAGAGGCGGGTGAAGCTTGTTGAAAATGTTTGTATAAGTAAGGGAAATGTACAAAACAATTTGATGCAATCGTATGGTTTAAGCATGCAAACGTAAATAGCATTTTTCGATATCAGGCAGTTGGGTGAGAAACACACTATCGCACAACTTTAAAGTTGTGTTCATTTTAAGTTTATTAGTCCTAAAACAACCTGAACTTTTAACGTAGACAAGCTAACAAGGAATTACATCCCTCAATATTACCTTGTGGTTGAGCAGGACAGAGCAGCCCGGCTCCAGTAGGTCTTTGTCCACGAACGACAGGATGCTGACGTAGTGTTCCGAGCCCACGGAGGTGGAGACGATGGCGTGGTTGTCGTCAATGATCTCCTCCAGGGTGCCCACCGACATGGGGGTCCCCCGCAGATCGTCCACCTTGGACCGCTCCTCCTGGAAAAAGAAAATGCAAAACATTTTTTAAAGCTGCTACGTGCAATATTTTGACTACCGTCAGCGACCTCTCCATCACTCCTCTCCCCTGGCCATCGAAAACCTCACGCGCTACAAGTGCAGTTTTAGAGATGGGCCAGGGATTGTCAATATGGTTTAGAAAAGAGGGAATATCAACACACTGACCCCTACTCAAACAAGGGAATGCAAACATGGATTTGAATACAAGAATACTTGAATTATGTGAAAGTAGTTCTTGACTTATCTTAAACCTTCTACACTAGAAGGAATTTACCAACTTTTGCATGCAAGACCTTTGATAAACTTCTTTTGTCCAGTACCAGGTGTGCAGGACAAGTCAAACGCTCTATATGTTGTTGTTTTATTTTGCCCAGGCTAAAGCTAAAGCTAGCGTCAGTCAGGCTGACCTCTTGTTTCTCCTCTAGGGGCTTCATCTGCTCCTGGTTCCTAATAAACTCCTCCTCCATCAGCAGGTAGTCCTTGATCCGCTCCTGCTTCAGCAGCTTCAGGCGACACTGAGTGTGAGGAGTGACTGAGGGACAGACAGACACACAGACACAGGCAACGTAAACACACGCATCGAGAAATTACGACAAAAGCACAGTTTAACCCATAATTCTATATTGCAGTTTCCCTTGCTTAATCTAGTGACACAATTCTTATGTTTACCCTATTTTTTGCTATATTCCGTCACAAAGACCCAGTTTCACCACATTTACATTTTGGCCTTTATCTGATGCTGATATCCAGAGCAACTTAGAATGAGTGAGGAACATTCCCCCAAATCCCCCTGGAGCAGGTAGGAGTTCAGTATCTTGCTCAAGGGTACTTCAACAGATATAACCTTTCTACCTCTAGGCCACCCTGTCACCCACACTGACCATTTAATCTAATCTATTATAATCCATCTAATCTAATCTATTATATTACATAGCCCACCTAGTTTTTTTTCCTAACAATTTAATGTTAATCTTGCTGCTCATGTTATGCAAGTATTTATTATATTTTGCTTCACCAAGGCATTATGAAGAGTATCAATAGTTATCATTGCTTATGGTTTCTGTATAGCTTGAAATAGTCTTGTTATGTTATGTCTTCAACCCCCTATCCCGAAGCAAAACACACCACACTGACACCTCAGTCTGTTCCATGACTAGTAGAAATTTACTTGGTAAAAACCATACAAAAGTACATATCTATTCTGGCCACAGCCAACCAATAGGATGCTATCTGAACTAATAAGATACTATCTGCTTCCATGGAAACAGTGTGTTGAGTGCGCATACAAATCACAGCCCGAGACTGAAAAGAAAGCTGAGAGCAAAAAGGAACAGAACTCTATTACAAATGTATAGAAAAGAATAAAAAAAAAACACCTGGGGAATAAAACCCAAGAGAGAAAGAGAGCAAAAAATATAATTTGACACCCCCAGACTCCCTGGCTTTTCAGCTTCTCACCTAACGGGAGCTTGCTGGCAGCATCTGGTCCCTTAGTCTTCTTCTTTTTCTTGCCAACTCTGGTGGGGATCGGAGGCTCATACTTCTTCTTCTTGTCCTGTCATGGGTGTGATAGACATCATGAGCCAGAGAGGGGAGGAAAAACCTGAACGCAGGCTTTACCTTTTGTTTTTTTGACCACCTATCCCCGCAATATCCTGCCAAGTCTCTCTGAAGACCGTAAGGCTTCTGAATGAGTTCCAATAACCTTGTGGGGTTTTTTTTCCATTTTTCCATCCCAATTGCCATACAATTAATCATATTTAAACAAGTCAACATATCTTAGCCACAAAGGACTGCAATCTTTTTTAAAACGTTTTCTTGTGTACAAGCTGTTGAGTTAACTTTTTAGACAGATGTGCTTCTCTCTGGGAATGTCCCATTATTAATTGTGCAAGCACTCTGCGTGTGCAGCAGATGAGTTGTTGCTGACCACTGAGACACCTCTCTGGCCTGTTGTAGATCAATCAGAAGCTGAATTGAATTGTAAATGTCTGCCCAGTCACAAAAGAAAAGTCATCGAGAAGGTTAATATGAAGGGCAGGCCTTTAGGAAGTCTGCATGTGTATGTAGGACGGAGGCTCACGTATTGTGAAGGAAAACTCCATATATTTTCAGAAGTCAATGTTGGCTTTGAATTAATCCACTGTACTTGATGAATGGTTAATGGTTTTGGCTTTATGCCAGGAGAGTTCTGACATCAAATGTTTTCATAACCTAAATCAAATCACAATTGCAATACCTATCAAAATGATCAGAATTTCACTTTCTTGCCCATAATGGCCTGACTTAATTGTCATAGGAAACCAACCTAACCCAACCTAATTTTAGAAACAAATGTAGGAAAACCTTGTAAGCGGCTTTGCAGATATATAATTCTTATACAATGAAACAAGTAATGGCAAACAGTCTAGAAGTTTTTGGCTACCAAAACAAACTTGCCCAGACAGCTTTAACATTAGCTCGCAGAAGCTGTGTCATTCTCACCTTGTCATCCTTCTTGCCTCCTCCTGGACCGTGGCCTCCACTCTGGCTTTGACCCTTACAGAGACACATTGAAATTGATTACACACATTGCAATTGATCACACACATTGAAACTCATCACACACACGTCTAGACGTATGAAACAACATCATCAATACATCATAGTCGACATTAATCCTGACTGGTTTCCCGTTCCCTAGCTATCAGGGTAACCTAAACAGCTTGTTTGTAAATACTGGGGCATAGTTCGGGAATAACAACACGGATAACGAAATCCACCTGGAGACATTAAGATATTGAAGTATAAGTTGACAGCTAGCTAGGACGAGCTAGAAGCTAACGCAACCAGCTAACGACCAGCTAGCAAGCTTTAAAACACTTTTATTTTGAATTAAATTCACATCTAAGATAACAAAACACGTGTAAACGTGTAACAGAACCGATGGCGATGTTTTTATAAAAGCGTTTAGTTTGTTGTTGGTGAAGAAAACATTGTAGTATACTGAAAATATGAGCTAGAGAGAAAATTGCTTGCTCACTTACCATTGTTGGTTGTCGCTCTGCGATGACGTCAGAGCGTACGACGGCACGTTCTGTAGGGCATACGCTGCGTTCCGGTTTTGTCTGAAAGTCGGAAATTCCAGCGTCCTGTTTAGATTATTGCAGTGGAATGGCCGTTCAAGTCTAAATTCCAAGTAGGAAACTCGTACAAGGATTGTCAACCCCGACTTTACCGAGATACAACTTTCTGACGTCCCATCAACAGCATATACTGGCATTACTTAACATGTTTCTAATTTTTAGAATGGATCTAAGTTTGATTTTCTGTGTTGAATAACATTGAATCCTTTAAAACACCTGATGAGACATAACTTTTTAAATGTTAAGTTGCACATACAGTTGCTAACGCCAATTAGCTAGGTGATATAACTAGACAATGAAACATTAGTTTCTTGTGTGCATCGAGCTGGACCACTGGAACACACGCAGGCTTTAATTCCGACAATACCTGGAAATTCCCGACTTTCCGACATGAATTGAATCCAGCAATTATGCCAACCCAATGTATTTAAATTGTGACGCTTATAATTGACCCTTCGCTAATGGTGGCTAATCAATTATTAATTGCTGAATTACAGATCATATAAATAAGACAACTGCTTTCCTGCATTTGCTACCAGAGAATAGATTATTGTAACTCAATTTAAAACCTGTTTTCACAGAGGCCATTCATTAGGTTCATAAGCCTCCTTCCTCACACTGAGCTCTATGTCATTCATGCACTGATGATAATGACTTAGTGATTATGCAAATCATAAGCACTGTGGGTAATGGCTTTCATTAAGTTAAAGAGATACTCCAACACTTTGGTAAATGCATATTTTGGTAGTTTACCCCGAGTCAGATTGAGCAGATTGATCCATTTTTCATCTCTCGAAGCCCAGTAAAAAGTTGGGTCTGGAGCAAATGCTAACGCATTAGCTTCATGACTGGAGTCAGGCAGGGTCAGCTAGCCTAGCTCCCCAAACTGAGGAAATACAGTACACCTTCCAGCAACTGCAATCACCGACTTATTACATTTTGCATCTCTGGAATTAACTATGTTTAAGAAGTTAAATTACAAAAACAATATCTCTGCGTTTTACAAGCACTTACTCTTGGAACTATTTTATCTTAACAAAGAACTATGGCTTGAGAGGCTGCACACAGCTAATAATCACTGCGCCCATCAGAACTAATGTTTGTTAGGACAAAGAACAATCTACATATTAGCCTCATTTCCATATGAACTCCTATATCGCTCCCGCTATAATGTTCCATCACAGTTTATTTTCTATTGACATTGATGTGGCATATTCATCAACTAGTATAAAACAATCATTGTGTGACTTAATGTGCCTAAAGCTTCCCAATAACAAACACACACACACACACACACATACAGGCAGTCATGAAACATGTCTGTTCAGATGTTTGTCTTTGAAGGCATTCTGTGTGTGTGTGTGTGTGTATATGTGTGTGTGTGTATGTTTGTGTGTGTGTATGTTTGTGTATATGTGTGTGTGTGTGTATGAGATACTCCCTTACATCCTCTGCATCAGTCTCCATTCCTTGAAACGTGTCATTCTTACCATAGCAACAGCAGGTTTTTTTTAATGGGGGCTGCTTGACTTATTTTTAAGTATCACACTCCTTTTGTAACTTGCATTCAGTGGGTTATTAATTAGTCTGTTCTTTATTTGTTCTTCTCTTCTTTTCAAGCATGAAGAAGAGCACTTACCTTGCATGTTGTTTTTGGTATTGTTGATCTTGCATCTCCGTTTTGTTTTAGTTGCTGTTGTGTTGTGTTGTGTTGTGTTGTGTGGTGTGATTTGATTTGATTTGTTTTGTTTTTTTCTTTGTGTTATTGTTGTAAATGAGACCATTGAATAATCACCAGTTAAACCAGAGCCCAGATGGCCTGATACCATTCAGGAAATATTATCACTTATGTCAGACACACAAACTCAAGAAGACAAAGTAGACTTTGATTTATTTGGATAATGTCCTCAGTACTCAGTCATACCTCAATAGCAAACAGATTCTCAACAGTAGAATATTTAACTAGATTGTTTGGAATGGATGAATTAAAGCTGTAGCAATCTTTATTTTTACTTTGTTTAGTTTTGTTTACATACGTTGTATATGTTTTACCGATTTTCTGAGCCACCTGGATCTCACTGCCTCCTTTTCAATTTGCATTCTGCGATGCATATCACAATGTGACTCACAGTTAGTATTCTACAGCCATTTGAAATGAACATAGCAAATCCACAGCCCATACAGAGATGTCATGGCTCATTCAGTGATGGTTAGGTTATAATTTTCAGGGTAACTGAGGAAACTGAGAAAGAAGTTGCTTTTCAGCTCCTGTTGACTGGAAACCAGATGCATACAGTCAAACACACAGTCAGGCCTAGCTGGTGATGTCATCGCTATGACCTGAGGGAGTGTCACCCTGGAATTTGCAGCATCTTCTCAGATGCGTCGAACAATTGTCACGAATAATTTCGTCCTTTTTTCATTTGTGTCCCTCACACCGTGGTCGGCCTTCTGTATTTAACAAAAATCACAACAGTATTTCTATAATTTTTCTATAGGAATTTATGGTGTGTCTGTAGTACTCAATCGTGAGTTTATAGTGATCTTATTATACTTTATTATCTTTTAAATCTCCTATGGTATGACAATTAATATTACTATGACAATCCTTTAGAGTTGTATAGGTTTGCTGTGATATTTGTATAGTATCCTTCAAAATTCCATCCATTATGAGATGAATGTAGTCGTTTTCTGTAAGGCTGACTTGACATTCTGTTTCTTGTCCTAAGGATCCAGAATTAAACAACAACATAATCCTAACACCTCAGTTGAAACAATAAGATACAATCCCATAAAAAAAGCCTAAAGTAAGTTGTTTCACAGCATTAATTTAAATACCAGCCACAGACACGTCTAGAAAGATAGTCTAGACAGTGTCGAGGTGTGAATGTGTCCACTGATGGCTGCATTTGTGCTACATCGTGTTGCTTGAACACTGGACAGCGAACTGAAAAGCAATCTGCAGCCTCACATAAGAGATTTCTGCTGTGGAATGAAATATATATATATATATATATATATATTCAGTTAGAGACGGGTCTGTTTCCTTTGGGTTTTTGTCTTGCTATCTGTGATATTAAATAAAAATAGTGCCAGAGAGAGACCTATTCAAGATGTGGGAAATAATATACCTCATTACCTATTCATTTACACAAGGCAGTATTCAAACACTGATACATTCAGCAAAATCCTGCACTGAGTCATAAAAAATACCCTTTACAGTCTCCTAGTGATGCATTCCACTCTGAATGTGGAACGCATCGAGTAATTTGACGTTCAGCCACCGATAGATGCTACTTCTCTCATGCGTCTGTGCTAGAGAACTGCCAGTTTCCTAACACTAAGAAACACCATCCCAGCCTCTTTTCATTTCATCTTTTCTTATTGATGTCCTTTTTTGGTCAAAGGTAAGGCGGAGATAAGGTCAGAGTGTGATAACAAATTGTCTTAGAGGAGGAAGCTTTGGGTAGATATTACCTAAGTACCACATGCCAGATCAGACCGGTAAAACTTAGATACAAGGTTATCTTTAGGCAGGCTTTTTATCACCATGGAAACTGAATCCCCATCGGATATGATTCCAGCACATTGGGGCAGAACTGGCATGTGAGACTAGAGTGGATTATTATGCATTGTTCATGTACCTGTATTTCCCAAGAAAGTGGGCTTGGAGGGCTGGATTCTAAGGTATATTGTACATGGGTCAACTTGTGTGTCACTATCAAGTGAGGGAAAAGATAAGTTATGCATTCATGCATTCATGCAGTCTCATACCACAGAGATCTCTTTCCCAGGTACAGTGTGATGGCACTTGTACGTGTCCCTTTGGCCTCTGCATCCTTCAGAAAAGGATCTTAGTGAGTTTCCTCTATCTGTCCACGCTGGTTTCCGCTAGGCGGTTATTCATGATGCCGAGGGCGCCGACCCCTCCAGAGAAACCGTTCTGGCGTGAACTGGATTGGCGCGGGTGTCCGTTGGCCATCTCCGATAACTGTTTCTGCATTATGGCCAGATTCACCTGTAGGAGGGCAGAGGGACACGTCAGTTGACAAGGAAATGTTTGCTCTCTGTTTTTCGGTACTGCTACACGATCCTGCAAAACAGGAGGTTATTCAGAGTGCGCTGGCTGTAGGTACAACTGATTTACCACGTTATAAAGCTCTTTGTTTCTCAGTAGTGGACAAACAAGAGAAACAAGAACCAGACATCAACCCTCCCACACAGAAACCTTTGCTCGTCTTATCTTTTTCTTTAGGCAGCATTAGATCATCCCATTGTCTCTGCCAAGCCATTCTTATGTTGATAAAGATGTCGTGCAAAACAGTCTTTTGAAATAAAATGATCACAAGAAAAAAATTCTGGTTATCGAAAGTCTTGGCGTGAGTGAGCATAGGTTTTTGGCATTCAAAAGCGCAGCACTCACAATAGGGTTGCAGTTATGTAAATGTATGGCGCCAATCAGCATCTCTCAGTGGCTGGAAGGGCTATTGAAGAGCTGATAGCAATGTAGTGAGACTAACTTCAAAAATAACAGGCATCCAGCCAAGGAGAAGGTTAGCAAGACCAAAACCTGTTCTTGAGGCAGCAAAGATAGAGGAAGCTTATCAAAAATTATAGTTTTATTGTTGTCAGTAGGAAATATCCAGTGTCAATAAATTGTAATTTTTTTAATTAATACTTACTGATTCTACTTTTAACTATAATTAACTACATTGGACCTTGACTGGATAATACATTTAATAAACTGCAGGTAGCGTGTCAACCTTTATTCATTCATATTATTTATTTGTATTTGTTAATATTAATTGTTGAATATACTCTGATTAAAATGCATCTATGAAAATATTCACATATATTCACAATTTAATCAAGATGTATTGACATACTGTGGTATTAGTTGTATTATTGGGAGGTTGTACACAACATTATTTGAGTAACTTGGCTTATCAAGAGTTTTTGAAATTTGTGACATTTGCAAAGCAAACCTTCAACACGTCATGTTTATCGATCTTATTTAAACCCAGCTGTACACTGAGGAGTTTAACAGTAACAGTTTGCGGGAAAGTTTCAATGGAGTTTTCCAAAAGACAAATGACTCCTGTCCCATATACCGAGGGAGGTAAATGACATAATCAATCACTGATTTCCGTTTGTATGACGTGACCGCTCGCTCACCCCTCAGCACTCACCTTGTTGGCTGCTAGGAAGTCCCTCATGGAGATCATCTCCCCGGACATCCTGCGTCCGGTGTCGGTCTCGCTCTCGTTGACCGCGTCCGTCTCGATGGAGGGGTCTCGGCGGGCGCGGAGGTGGCCCGGCGCCACCACGTTGCGTCGCGGGTGCCTGTGCGGGTGGTGGCCCGCCCTCCCGGGGAAACAACAGCGGCAGGGAGCCTCCAGCCTCCTCAGCAGCCAGTTGAGAACCTGCTTGATGATGATGGAGATGACGTTGAACAGCGAGTAGATGCAGCAGACCCCAGTCAGGATGAAGAAGAAGTTGCCTAGCCGATAGGCAGCCGTGGCGTGGCCTTCATAGGTGGTGCGCTGGCTGCTCACCATGTCTCCAAAGCCAATGGTGCTGAAGGCCACGAAACAGAAGTACAGCGAGTCCAGGTAGCCCCAGCCCTCGGCTGCTGAGTACATAACGGAGGCGCAGCAGGACACCAAGATGGCCGCCACGCCGAGGATCAGCATCACACAGTACACCGAGGGTTTCCAGCCTGCCAGAACCTCCCCTCTACCTCCCCCGTCTCCTCCACTTCCCTCGGAGATGCGGCGGCCATTTTGCGGGACGACGGCCTTGTTGTGGTGCCGTTCGTGGCAGGACTTGAGGACAAAGGCGATCACAGTGATGACGCGCTCCAGGAAGAGGTTGAAGAAAAGGATGGTGGCGGCGCAGCCGATGAGACCGTAGAACATCAGGAAGACTTTCCCTCCGATGGTGGCAGGAGTGGTCATTCCAAATCCTAGGATACACAGGGATGTAATGTCTATTGTAGTCATTTGTTATTTATTTGATTATGCATTTTAGTTTACTTCTGTTAGCAGAAAAGTATCTAAAATAAATTAACAAAAACACTGTTTTACTGAATAACATTTTTAGGGGGAAAATCTAACACAACGTATAAATAGTACCTAAGTTCTCGAATAAAAATGATTAAAATGCAAAGATTATCTTAAACATCTTATAGAAGCTTTAAAAATAACATTTTTAAAGGGTCACTGACCCTTCTACAGATGGTGTTATCCTATAGCTATATCTACCTATTACTATCATGGCATAAACTCATTAAATACTAGTAGTATTAATAATGACAAACTTCACAAGTTGGTCAATAACTTTCATTCTATAATCTAGAACCGGAACCTGAGCATGTATGAATGGATCAGAGTAGCAGGCGCCTGTCGAAAATAACAAATAATGTACGCACATATATATATATATGTGCTCTCTGTTTCTCTCTTTCAGTTCCTCGCTCACTCACAAACACTCATTCACAACTAATTCACATTCACAAACAAAACAGCTCATCTTGCTCCGGCTGAGTGTTTGGGTGGATGGCTTGGAGGAATGGGGTTGGAGGAGGATGCTGAACGGGTCTTTAGCTCCAGTTGTTTTGACTTATCTATACCGCCATTGAGCTCAGATGCTCTCTGCGATGGTTAATTACTAATACCTTCCCTACTGCCCTTGAGTGAAACCCCACGATTATGCAACACAATGCAAAACTGCCACACTGCATAAGAAAAGGGTTGCCAATAGTAACATTCTCTATATCTCTCTCAAGGACATTCACACATACACGCACACCCCATGAAAATCAATACAATTATGCCAAAATCATTGAATAATCTTCGTGTTTTTCCATCTTATTCTCTGTAATTATTTTGCAATTCAACAGGGTTAGCTTGCACGTTTCAGAACGGTTGGAAGATCAGAGCTAATCTTCACAGCAAGCATGATACGTCGTGTCACATCTGACCCTGCAAAGGCTCCTGGGTGATGATTAGAATGTAAATTGTTAGCACTATGCAGTTGTAGAGGGATTGTCTTTACCCAAACACCCACAGCATTCTCGATGCTGGCTTCTTCTACCCGGCTAGCTTAATGCGTTTAAGTCAATGATGCAGGCTACATGAAGTTCACTCATCGATTTCGTAATGTTCGCTCATTGTCGACACACCAAAGTTAGCTGTTTGTGTGGTCTTGCTCGACTCGTCCTCAGAGGTGAGAGGCTGTGTGGGTTCGGTGGTGGGGGGTGATCATCTCTTCAGTCTCATGTAAACTGATAGATGAACACAGGTAGATGAGATCAGTCAGGGTCTCGCCGTTCGACAGCCCAGGTGGCGTCTACCTTCAGTCTCGATTTCTCTCTCTCTCTCTCTCTCTCTCTCCTCGAGTTGCTACATGCATCAAATTCATAATCCATTTTATTCAGGGTTTTTTTTTTGATGACACTTAAGTATATGATTCCAGAAGTGAGCTGTATGCACGACTACCTTTTAGTTCTAATGCCAACCTGATGAGATGGGTTTAGAGTAGATGCTGGCTGTCTATATTAAGATGTAGCAGCTGTAAAACCCTGGAACAAGAGGTGCTCTTAGCGTGTGTTGCTGAGTAACAGAAGGCAAAGATAAGAAGCGTGATCTTGTGTCATAAAAAATATATATATATATATATATGCTCCACAACATGGCAAATGAAGCAGACTTCTCGGGGGGGGATGTCGTTGCGACCATACACTAATTAGTTTCCAGGGTGTTAATTGAGATGGGCTTTGCTTCCAAAGAACAATTGCATGACTCACAGCAGTAAAATTGAATGGATCGGGTTTTAAAGATGTGTTGTTCTTTTTGTTGTGTTTTAAAGCAGATAGGTCTACTGATGTCAGTTGGCCTAAAAATACAAAACAAAAAACGACACATATAGCGAGGCCTATCTCACCAACGAGATCAAGTAACATTAGGCTATAAGCTGTTGTATAACCTGAAGAAACGCTGTTTATGACTTAGAAGTTCTTATAGATGTAAAAGGGAATACTGTTTAGAATAGGTTAGTCTTCTTATAGGCTTCAACTTTTAACTTTTGATCTTAGTCTGGCTCTTCTATTGCCCTTTCCTGATCCATGATCTCTGATGTTACACATGTCAATTTCCATTAAGTAAGAAATGCAGAGGATGGAGAACTTAAAATCGAAATCTAATATAAAGTTAAGACCAAAAAAAATGTTTAAAACACAAAACTCGTTCATTTTCTACACAGGCGTTTCACAATGATTTCAATGTGATTTCCTCTGTATTTAGCTTTGGTCCAGAGTGCTTCATGTTCATCAAACGACAAAAACGACATTGACATTGCTCGGATGGTCATCGTGGAAAAACAAACGAACCCTTAAATCTAATTGACCCCCCTCCCCCACCTGGCTTTTCTAAACACCTATAGACCATCTCACCTATGGTCGAAACAACAGTTCCCACGAAGTAGAAGGCTCCGGTGAAGTCCCACCGAGGTCTGATGGTGTCCACACGGATACCCGCCACGTTTGCCTCCTCGTAGTTCCTGAGGAAGTTGCTCAGCTCTTTCTTACTCAAGTTGTACTTTTGGCTGAAATGCTCGAACCTCTGCGCCCAGCGCTCCTTCGCCTCTCGCTCCTTGGGCTCCTCCAGCGCCGAGAAGACAGCGGCGCCGCACAGGAGATAGATGACGATGAAGACCGCCAGCAGCAGGAACCTGGCGTTGTCCTCGTTCAGTGGGCCGAAGCCGCAGCAACAAGCGCTTCTACATGCCATTATGTTGGTGTCGCCGCGGTGCGGGGGAGAGGGACCCGGGGCATGGTGATCTCACGTCAAAACACGCCATCTCCATCGTCCACCATCCTCCGCTCCTCGGGAGAAACGGTACCCAAGAAGCTCCCCCCCCCCTCCAGTTCACCACCGGAGAAACTCCCGCACGACAGTAGAGTTGAAGGGTTCGGGTGCGATTGAACCGAACCGCAAACGGATCATGTTTTTTTTTTGTTTTTGTTTTTTACCTCCGCTGATCCAAAGCTGCGCACTTGCGGGGCGTTTTGAAACCTAAACGAGCGTCTTTGCGCAGGTCAAGTTTGCGGCGTTCGACAAAAACGCTGTTTCCTCACGGCGTCCACTTGCGGCGGTCGTCGTCGTCAACCGGTTGTTAAGGTCAAAGTTGTCGGTCGTTAAGTTGCTTTGAACGGTCGGCCGAGATGTGGGGGGACGTTACGCCGCGATGCAACCTGTGGATGAAGGAGAGTCGTGCTGCTGTCGCGTCTTCCTCTCACCTCTCCAAAGACGTCCCCACCCCGGAGCGCACGTTTTACGCACCGTCTGCCGGCGCCGCCGTCACCAACATATGGATACACTTAAAGGTTATGTCCCTACATGTTCCTATTCGAACCTCTCTCGCCAAATATCCAGAATATATGTGAATAATTACTCGTATCCGCTTCTTATCGAAATACACTGAAACGAATTTGAAAATAAGACAAAACTCGCCCAAGTATTCTCGACATGATTCCAACTTTGGGAGATCTGAATTTGACAATATAGGACGCGTTTGCCTAGTGGGATCAATAACACTTGACCTTTGAAAGGTGGGCTGAGGGATTCATGCCTTGGTTCATGCTTACCCATGGACGGTTTGAGCAAATGTCACCATGGAACAAGGGTACAAAATAAATTATTCAAAATCCCACGGACAACAGAAGAGCTATTTTTGTAAATTTGGGAATGAAACAAAAATGATGACGTTTTACCTCCGACAGGCTATATAAAGGAGCGTTTCAGAACCACGGACAGCAACCAGCAAACTAGAGATGAGTCTTTTTTAGTATCATCGGGAATAATGAATAACCTGTCCTGTATGTGGTTTTGATGTTGCACAAGTAAATAGCCAGAAATTTCCATTTAAAAACAGCTTTTCAGGACATTGGACAACTACCAGTGATTGTTCTTGGCTTTAGGCTGAACGATGATGTAGAAAATATTTTGTATACCTTTAACTATAAGATACAAACCAGCAGACCGCTAAAAGAGCAGTTCCTCTCAATATAAACATTCATATGTCGTCCTATACTATAATACAGTCCAATCACTCTCAGTCCTTATACACTACCAGTGATTTCCAGCCATTTTACATCTATAATGGTATATTTGTATCGTATATAGTAAGTTATAGAACAGTCCAATTCATATTTGTAAACGTGAACAACTTCCTTCTAACTGCAGATAAACGTAGTGAAATGAAAACACATTTGCTTTGAAATGGAAAGCAGAAGTATTCAACAAAGTAAAACCTCCACTTAAGTATAGTGCTAAAGCACAAGCGTGTATTTCACACCCGTGGTAATGGACTGTTGAAGAGGGTCTGTGTACACGTTCAGATCTTGTTCACTGAACATTTTAAAAGACGAGGTTTTGATGAGAATCTCCCAGGGGGGCGGGGCTTGACCCTCCTCTAGTGTCTCATTCCTTCTCACATTCATTACTCAAGGCTTTGTTTCCAAAACAAGCTAGTTCTTAAAAGGATTTTTCTAAGCTTCTGGGGATTCAGTGTTGACTTCATCCAACTACATTTTGTTGCTAAGCAATGCTGGTAATGCTCTGGTTAACAGCTGGAACCTTTGCTGCCTCATATCACTATAATATTCAACGTTTTATGTCAGGAAGCACTGTGAGATACCAGGGCCTCTCATTTCATTTCATTTCAACTCTCTCCACCAAATCACCTCTATATTAGTAAAGTATCCCTCGTTGTTCCCGATAAATACGGGTCAGTTCAATTAATGATGCTTAATTAAAAGTTCACGAATGAATAAAAGAGAATTGAGATTAATTCCTGCCTCAGATAGATTGGTGGCTAGTTCTAGTGAGTATCGACTAGTTCAAGTGATTGTAAATTCAACACACGCGCTGAAAAATGCTGATTTACTTGCTTGTTAATAAGCTTGTGAATTTTAATGGAACTGGATCTCTGTGCACACATTCATTCGGGGGTGTGCACGGGCATATGTTCTTCATTACAGGATAATTAATTGTGATTGTACTTGGGCACGCACAGTCATGAGTATGACAATGAGTGCAAGGAGTGTCACATACTTATTTACACGTGCACACACTTACACACTTACACACTTACATTGCACATAATGCATTTGCATACAGTATGTATGGGCCTACATGCCTGTCTTTCCATTATACTTTGATGCTGTTGCCTAAAGCAGCCAAGCTGAACCCGTGAAGAAACATAATGTATACATTGTATTAATTGTGATTATATTATTCGTATTCGTAGTATTCGTACTTTCAAAGAAAACATTTTAAAAATGTCCTGCTGAACTTCAGAGAGGCTGACTCAAAAACGATCCGGTCAGTCTCAGTGTCGTCCAGTTGTGCCACACGTCTTGCCTTGCACGTGTCACAGTCCTACTTCTACATATATGATGATGATATGATGATATGATGACACTGTTCACTCCCTGTTCCATCTGAGGCTGCAGCTTGATGCTTTGTTGTGACTGTGCAGTCAACCAAGGTCAAAACCAATTGTCATTGTCCCGTCCAAAACCGTAAGTGGCCACTTTACCTCATTGTACGCTGGTTCATGAGCAGCATCATTAGGCTTGTGGCCTAATGATTTGCACACATATACACAACCACACACACACACACACACACACACACACACACACACACACACACACACACATACAGTACATACTTACTTGCTTGCTTGTGGTTGTCCATCGCGTGGAAGACAATAACATTGCTTTGCTTTGATATTTATAATGTTATTACACATGGCTCTTATATTGTACTACAGCATAAGAAATATTGTGCGATACCACCCTATTTTAGCCTTTTATGTGCACAATAAATATTGAAATATGGTAGATAAAACTCCAATTCTATGTCAAACTGCCTATAAAAACTTTCCTACTACATCCTCCTCTAGTGAGCATCTCTTTGTTGTACACAACAACATCCAGTGACTGAGCTGGGGTAACCATGGTAACTAGAAACTGGGTAATAAAGAATGTAAACAACAGTGAAGTATATGGGAGCTTACGGTCCACCTCCAAACAGCCACATCACACTGTTTACAAAAAGTATCAAGCTCACATTTTTGGCTACCTTAACTCAACTGTTTCTGTGTGTGTGTGTGTGTGTGTGTGTGTGTGTGTGTGTGTGTGTGTGTGTGTGTGTGTGCGTGCGTGTGTGTAATGTTTATATGTGTGTGGGGGTGTCTATGCCTCTGTCTCTCCTAATCTATCTCTGACTCTCTCTCATTGATCCAGTCGTCTGCTGTTTCATCCCACAGAGAGAGCAGGCCTGGGTCAAACATAACCTGTATAGATCTGTTCGTAGATCCGCTGTGGCCCTCGTCGT
>OMKK01067024.1:0-11575 GCA_900302305.1 Polymixia japonica
CACACACACACACACACACACACACACACACACACACACACACACACACACACACACACACACACACACACACACACACACACACACAGTACTAGTGTTTTTGAGACATTGTGTTCTTGCCCTTGCTGTCCTTATTCAACTGTCTCCACCAGGTGGCAGTATTTCAGGATAGGATAGTTGTTGGATTGTTAATTATAGGTACATAAGTAAACACAGGTAAACTGAAGTTTGGTATGTATTTTGAGGCTGTAAAAGGCTGGTTTACTTTTGTAGTGTTTATAAATCCGCCATAAGTGAAAATACACTTACAAAGTTACACAAAGCTTATTTTTCCATCTACTAAGTTAAAACCTATAATATCACTGGTGACTATACCAACCATGGCCAAACGTCTAATTGAATCTTTACCAAATTCAAGTTAGTGTTAAGTAAATGTAATGTTATAGCCTATAATAAAGAAACCCATCATTAAATACATTTATTAGGTAGAGAGATAACCAATGATGCCAGCCAACTAGCTACAGACCACATCAACAATGCTTGCATGCTAATTAGCATCGCAGCCAAGACTATTGAGTAGTTCTGTCCTACTTCAGTTCTTTTGAACACAGCCAGTGAGCTCCATTCACTAACTATCCCCAACTTATAGTATTGCATTGGTTTATTTCTGTTCAAATAACTTGGTAGTGTTAGAGGTGTTGCTGAACATTTTGTCATCCAATAATTTAATGGAAGACTGCAACATGCCAGTGAGGTGAATGAAACGTTGCCATTGGTGCAGCAGTACTAGCAATAATACTACTACAACCCAACAGTCAGTCAGCCAGCCAGTCAGACTCCACTGCACTTATGCCCATCGTGTAACTTGCTAACCTGACACGCCAGATGGTTAGTTACACAAAACCATCGGGGAAGTCTTTGGAAACTGTTTGGAAAAGGGCAGGCACTTTCAAAAAATACTTGGCATGTGATTGGATGAACCATCTGTCTATCATGGGCTAATCACCATGGATGTATTAGGTTGTCACACCTAAACCACGCCTGTAGCTGCCAGTAGTTCCTCATAGGATGCTGATTGGTCCGAACCAGCTGTGGTTTGGCCACAATTGCATTAACTAGAATCCTAACAAGATTCTCGTGATCGCGATTCTCGCAGTGAACTGGTGATCTTGCGAATCCAGCTGCCATGTAAGGTGAGTAACTTGCAGGCTAGTATATATAACTAGAGACAGAATGGAGGCCATTCATTCTCTATGGATCTGCTCAGTGAATCAAGAGAAAGTCGTTCCTGGGCACCGTCATGTTTCCATTTCCAGCCTGTCCATTCTTGCGCAATAGCTGCCTATCTGCCATGGGTTCCTTTGCCAAAGCTTGAATGTTTTTTTCCCCATTGGGTTTTGGATTGATGCAGAAAATAAGCTTTGTGGCAAACAAAGGAGTATGATATTCATGTTTTGTTCAACAAGATAATCCTCACAAATGAACACAACTTTTAAGATTTTTGAAGCATAAATGCAACTTTTTTTGAGTCACATCAAAGCTTAAAAATTAATGAGTGGGATATTTACTTTTGTATTTTATCTCGTAAAACAAAATATGAAAATCTCTTAAGCTTGTGTTAACCACAGACCTTATTTCATGGATCCAGATAACCAAAACCCAATGGGAAAAATCCATTAGGCGAAGGAGCCCATGGGTAACACGCTTCCATTTTAGTTTTAGGACTCAAAACTGGGGCACTGGATTGTGTTTTAGGGTGGGTTGTCCCTTTAAGAAAAGAAAGATTTCTTAATGCGCACAAAACTTTCTGCTGTAATACCTGACCTTTCCTACCTGCATGGACTGTTTATAGGGTCACGTGTGTCTCGTGATCAATAGAACAATATCAGAGGTTGTTTGTTCATTTCATAGAGAACCTAGCTTGTGATCTTTTCTCATCCTGCTCTCTCTATAACTCCCCATTCCAATACAGAACCTGTCTAATCTCCTCTATGTAGAACCTCTGGAAGACTAAACGGAACGTCTGGTCTCATTATCTCTCCTCCTCTTCCTCCCCTCTCGGCATCTCCGTCCTCCGATTTTTGTCTTCTCTGTTCCCATCTCTGCTCCTCCTTTCCCATCTGTCCCCCAACAGAGACCCCCCACTCCCTCCCTTCCACACAAGTATTCAAAGGAATGAATCACTCTCCTTGTGCTTTGGAGCAATTATTACATGGGGATGTGTATATATGTGTGTGTGTGTGTGTGTGTGTGTGTGTGTGTGTGTGTGTGTGTGTGTGTGTGTGCATATATGTATATATATATGTGTGTGTGAATGCTATAATAATCCATGTGAGGTGTGAGCTGCAGTATGACTGATGTGGGGCCGGGCCCTTGTGCCCCTATCACAGTAGGCCTCTCTGGGGCTCTCTATGGGAGAGATGGAGCACTAAGGCCTGGGGGCAACGTACATCCACCACACCTAAAAACCAACCATTGAGTGTTAAAAATATCACTCACACTCTTAACCCAATGTAAAAGGAGTGCTTAAGCATGTTTATGTGCTAAAACATCATCTAGCAGAGCTGGGTATAACCTTAGGCTTCCTGGGATAAAGTGGTCCTGCACCTTACAGGAGGGATTGTGGTTTAAAATTCATTTGTCATATCACCACAGCATCCTTAAAGTGAAAATGTAAACAGCATACATCTGCCACAAACACACGCCTATGCATCTTGTGCTGATAGAACCCGAGATGCTGAAGTCAATGAAGCTCAAATTGCTGCAGACTGCTGAGGCCATGATAAAACCACTGTCTTGTCCAAAGTGCTGTGTCAAAAGCTGTCAGATGGCTGATAAAAATCACATAGGAAGTAGTCTCTTTAAACAAAAGACAGACGGCTGTGTAGAGACGCTATTCCTGCTGCAATTCTCAGCTATTTTTCAAAATGCATGACAGAGATAGAATGGATTATAACAAGACTTTAGTCTCACTAAAAACAAACATCCCATATAGAAAAGTTACTAAATTACATGGCACTATCTCATGATTGTAACTTGCATAGTACTCAACACTAATGCGTTTCCTCAGTGGCTGTAACAGTAATTACTGTCCACTACTATATAAGACCACCTTGTACTCAAGACTTTTTCTCTCTCTGTTCATTTTGTCCAGGAAGAACACACTCGGCCGTTGTGTAAAAGCTGCATTGAGCTGTCTGGCCTCTCATTCAACCGGCCTCTTCAATTAGCCCATTGTCATTTTCCCATGGCCAGCCACTTCACCATCCCCAAACTAATTGGTTTTGTGCACATGTCAGAGACGTCGCTCATAGAAGCAGAAAAACACACATAAGCGCACACATACACACAGACGCACACTGGCACGTGAGGGTCAGGACGCATCTCGGCACTGGATGGAGCTGACAGGGGCACGAGGACTGAGAATTGAACCACCCCACAGTGTAAATGAAAAACCGTCAGGAGGGAAAGAGACTCAATTGAATCTGACTTACAGCAACAGATAATACAGCACCATAAGCAGAACCAGTAGATATGATTTTGCAATATATGCCCTAGACAATAGTGATGCAATACTGCAGCACTAACAAAATCACCCCTATTGCATCAGTGCTGTATAGTCTTTATGTTTATGATGAAAGACGGAGCATTTTTATGCCAAGCGCCCTGATTAACTCCCATAATCAGTGTTATTCATGGCGCATGCAATCAGGGGTTTGAGAGCCTCTCTATGGCCTTAATGGAACAGCAGGGATCCTGCACAGATGACTGAATAAGGGGTGATAATGACAGAATGGCTCCACGCTCAGGAAGGTTGTGATGAGAAAACGGATATGGTCGGAGGAGCTTCTTTTTGGGGCTGCTGGGCACTCAGGATGTGACCTGGTGGTATTCATGCCCGGGGCTGTATGCCCATCGCTCTGTGCCATTAGACATCTATGGGGGAGTGGGAGGGGTGGTTGGTTAAGAGTGACCCTGGAGGGAACAGTCAGACTGTGGGAGTCACAATCCCACACTCTCATGTTGGCTTACCGCAGCGTGGAAAGTCTCAGCTAAATGGGGCTTGAATAAAAAAGAAAAAAAAGAAGTTATCACTTAGCTAAAGCACTACAAAGTCATTTGACAAAAGCAGGCAAAGGGCATTTAATTCACTACATTTGGTGGCTTTCTTTAATTGCCTTGGTTTTATGAGCCATGGCTTCAAAGCTATAGCTGTGCCCAGACATTAGCAGTTATATGAATGATAGTGGTGCATGGTGTATTAGCTTGAATGTTTAGTGGGGCTTTTGGAGTTTGCATTAGACTGATACCTCTCGCAGGCCTCTTATCTGTGGCTATAGGATCACAATGGAAATTCCACGGACTGGCTTCAGCATACGTTCCCATAATCCTCTCATTAGCTTTTATAATTGGGGGGAGGTATGCAAATAATTGGTGTGGTTAACATATGAATTGAGGTCCTGTTGTTCAGGGAGACCTGCAGCTCAAAAAACAGGCTGTGGCCTTTCATCTGCACTGTACAATGCCAGACAATGAAGCACTATCTTTTATTCATTTACTCCACAATAAACATGTTATTTGTATCCTCTCTCTTCCTCTTGTTAGATGAATACTGCTGAAAGCCGATCTCAACCGATTTTGCTACATAGGCATCTAATCCACATTATTTTTGGGAATCTGCCTTTTGTTTGTCTACTCATCATGCATATTCATTTATACAATCTAAGGGGTGGGATTCTCCATTTTCTAAACATTGGATCCAGCCTTCTATAGACCGAACCCCAGAGCCAACGGACAGTTGGTGTTAATGCGATGTGTCCCGCAATTTGTTTGGTCCTGCTCTCTTCACAGAGCACAGCACATTGGCATTCGCTAAGCTTTCTCACTCTCCACACAGCACAACACTCTGGGATTCACTCGCTGTCCCCTCCGCCCAAATGCTAATCACTCCCGGCGCCGGCACTTCTGAGACCGGGCTCCTCTTTAGCATTCAGACGGGATGGGGCTGCTAGAGATGTCAGGGAAGGCAGTGTTAAGGAGGAAATACCTGCCTGTTAAACTTAAATGGAACATGATGACATTTTGCTTTGATCTTATCAGTGCACACCCTGGTTCTTGTAGCTCAATATGGCATATATATTGATATCCTCACATAATAACTGTGGTCGTTTTGAGAGGATTCCCGCGATTGGGATGGGTGTGTTAAGCACCCTCTTTCTTCTCTTGCATTTTCTACTTAATACCAAACAAACTAAATTATTAGTTAATAAAGTAGCCATTGCAGATCCCCAAAGTGCATTTGTACATTTGTCTGACACATGACTTGTACAGTATCCCGTTACTGGAGAATTAAGTGAGTTGAGGTACTTTAAAAAGGCATTCATTAAAATGAGATCAGGAAGGGGGGCAGTGCAGGGCTGAATGAGAACCGTGGATCTGAACTTGACCTTCATTTGATATCAGGTTTCCGCACTGTAATTACTGCTTGAAAGAGAATGTTGCAATATCCCTAAGCACCCCTGGTTAAATCTATGTGTGTGTGTGTGTGTGTGTGTGTGTGTGTGTGTGTGTGTGTGTGTGTGTGTGTGTGTGTGTGTGTGTGTGTGTCTGTGTGTGTCTATGTGTGTGTGTGTGTGTGTGTGTCTCTGTGTATGTGTGTCTCTGTGTGTGTGTGTGTGTGTGTGTGTGTGTGTGTGTGTGTGTGTGTGTGTGTGTGTGTGTGTGTGTGTGTGTGTGTGTGTGTGTGTGTGTGTGTGTGTGTGTGTGTGTGTGTGTGTGTGTGAGTGTGTGTGTCTATGTGTGTCTATATGTGTGTGTGTATGTGTTTGTCCATGAAGTCCATGTTTCCATAGATTTATGTAAGATGGCAGACTAAGGATTTGGCCTGAGTGTTTATGAGTATGTTATGAGTGAAGCCATTCATATGCTGAGCAGTGGCTCATTATTATGAGCAAACGCAGGAGGAGAGTGGGAGGAATGCATATGGACTGGTGTTTGTTGCACTTACTGAATAGCTAAGAGGACTTCTCAAAAAACGATGCATACAAAAACACAAGACACTCTAGCCATGAAAATACAAGAAACTTTGAAAAAGTGATGACCATCAACCATCTCACCAAACTTTAAAAAAATCCATTAATAGTCTAACAAAATACGGTAACCATATATACTGTATAAACTAAGTCATAAACAAAAAATGTAAAAATGTTTACAAAATAGTCCAAAAGCCTTATAAGGCCTTTGACATGGTTGACCATAATATCCTTAAACAGAGGCTTTTTAATATAGGGCTCTCAAAGCAAGCAGTTGGTTGGTTCTCCAACTACCTCACTGATATGTCTCAGTGCATCAAATATGATGGTCATTACTCTGATGTTTTGTCTGTTTGCAAGGGTGTTCCACAGGGTTCTGTGTTTGGCCCACTTCTATTTACATAAATGATCTGGGTCGAGATGTGACAGATGCTTATTTTCATTTTTATGCTGATGATATGATTATTTACTGTTGTGCGTCAACCCTTGCTGAAGCCGTTGACCACTTGCAAAGTGCTTTTAATATTGTCCAGAACACCTTGTCTCACTTGAAACTTGTTCTCAATGCTGATAAGACCAAGCCTATGTTATTTTCTAATGCCAAGAGTAGGCCACAGAATATCCTTTCAGTGGTCACTCTTGAGGGAAAGGTAATTGAGAAGGTTAACTCCTAAAAATACCTGGGCATTTTGATTGATGATTACCTTACTTTTAAGATACATGTACAGTGCTTGGTGAAAAAACTGAGCCTCAAATTAAGTTTCTATTTTAGAAACAAGTTGTGTTTTTCTTTGTAAAGAAGAGACTTGTGGCTGCCACATTTTTACCTGTGTTGGGTTATGGGGAACCTTTATATATGCATGCCCCTGCTCAGGCATTGCATATGATTAATACAGCTTACCATGCTTAGATTCATCACAAACTGTAAAGCCTTAATTCACCACTGCAAGCTTTACTCCCAGGTAGGATGGCAACCCGCAGGTGCACACACTGGTATACTTTAATATACAAGGCAATTCTTGGGCTGCTCCCATCCTATCTATGTATTTATATTGCACAGAAGAGTGATGGACAGCACTCTTTGCAGTCACAGGACTTGTATATGTTGTCTGTACCAAATGTTCATACAGAGAGAATCGTTGGGGTGTCAGTTAAACTGATATTTTTGGATGCATGGCTTGTACTACACTTTGTTCTGTGGGATGTTATATATTGTAATATTGTCTGTTTCTTATTTACAACTTGTTTTTATTTTTGTGCTGCTGCCTGTCTTGGCCAGGGCTCCATCTCAATGGGACCTATCCTGGTTAAATAAAGGTTAAATAAAAGATAAATAAAATATTTAATTTTTGGAAAATTTAAGAACAAGTTCATTGACTAAATAGCAGAGCTGCAGAGATTGAGCACTTGAGCACATTTTAGCAGAGCAGAAGCAGTGAAGATTACACTCCAACAGGGTATCCATGGCAATCCAGCAGTGTCCTGAGATCTCCATGCTGACAAAGATGTCAACCCTCTCATCAAACACAGACATATGAAAAAAGGACAAAGCAGCCCAAATAACCTTAGAGAGACACTGTACGCTTGACATCTGCTCTGCCCTAAAAAAAAGTCTCAGCCTCCTCTGGGCTCAACAAAAGAGGCATGATTAGAATCTCAGTTTGCCATCATGTCCTCACCGGATGGCTTACTCTATGTTAAGGGTTTCTCAAGATGGGGCCAATATGTGGAGTTTACTTAAAGCTTAGGATTATGACAAAGAGTCTGTGAGAAATGGCTGAGGGGGAAGTGTTGGTCTTACAAGGACAAAAACTGGCCGCCATTATCTATGATGTTTTGCACCACAATAATTCCTACTGGCACTCTGTGGGACACTGAGAAACAATTTCTATTTATTATTGCTCTGAGTCAACAGTTAATGTAACCAGGTCTTTCTAGTGGAGCCCTACTGTATTTCAATAAACATTCTTTTGGTGGAATTTGGATTGTGCTGATATGCTGGGCAGCTATGGGTCATGAGACCTGCGTGTGCATTGTGTGGTACTGTTCAGTCTAGTAAAATCTGCCGACAACATCGGATAACAAAGTGTAAACGCGAACAGAACACTGGAACAATCCGTTACCAACGCGTATTACCAGAACATGTAATTGCCTGGGAGAAGACAGTGGTGAGAAAATCTCTGGCAGGTGCAGGGAGGGAGGTAGGTCTAGTGTCATTGAGTGCAGTCCTGCCACCTCTACATTCATGCAGCTCCACAATAGGCCTCTCCTGCCGTTCCCCCTCCTCCGCCAACCCTTCCACTCAACTCCACCTGTGTCTGTGAAAGGTCAGCGCGGAGGAGGGTCGTCGCCCCCTCCCTGAACCCACAGCTCCCACTCCACAATCAGCCCCAACACTGGATCTCAGTGCCAGGGAACTCAATCAAAGAGGGGCTTCAGAGGGCTCCAGACCTCTCAAAACCCTCCATTGTCTCCAGAAGGCTTCCCCGCACCGCTGCTGGTCTATATGTAACACTGTAAGAGGAGTTGCTCATTACTCCCGGACCCCGGTCCCACTTTGTCTCCTTTGTACGGCTGACAGGCCGGCTGGGCCAATAAAAGAGAAAACAGTAAGATAAAAAAATAAAGAAATGGAAGAGAACAGGAAGAAAAGGAGAGAAGGGATTCATTTTTCATAGGGGGCGGGATGACGAGAAGACGCCTATGTTGTTTGTGTTAGTTTAGGTGTTTTCGACTCGGTGGCTCAATGAGTGAATATACATACAATTCAAAGATATGCTTTGGATATTGTGTTACGCCACTGAAGTCTGAAATGCAGTGCAAGTGTTTAGATTCAAAATCCGTCCCATGATTTGTATATTATTGACATGATAGACATGTTTAGAATGTGTATAAATATCAATGCAATCCACACATAATGTCAGCACTATGTAGTTCCTCACCCTCTCTTTCTCTATGTCTCTCTATCCTCCCAGCCCTTCCTTAGCTCTATTCAGATACGGCAGGTGAATACAAATCATTTCCCCTTCACTGCTTCCTAAAAGGACCCACCATCCAATTTCAGACAGAGAGGACACAAACAATGGTCCTTTCAAAGTGTGAGAAAATCAAATCATGCCTTTTTTATAAATAGAGAATCTGCAGTTAACCTTCTAAAATGCTAAACAATTTGCCAAAATGGAGGACAGTGTTTTTTTCAAAATGTAAATATTGAGTAACCTTATACACTATAAAGTAAGTTAAGGTAATGCAAGTTCAAGGCAACTCCCATGAGAAGCCTAGAATTTAGTTTTGAGTATTTGAGTTCAAACATTCCCTAACATTTTCTATATTCCTCTGTGGTTTAAACATACACTAACAATGAAACAGGTGCTTTACAGTGACCAATATGTTAATATTTAATCAAATACAATCCAAATGAGATACAATATCAATCAAATCACAGCACTACACATGAAGAAATGTATAATGTGAAAATAATAGTATGCCGGCTGCCCCGTGTTCAAACACACTCTTTATGTCAAGCCTGAAGGAGCTTTGATTACACTGGCTTGAGCTATGGCCACTCTATTTTCACGAGGCAGGTTTTCATATGCTAAACTCAACAAACAACTCAGGGGATGGCAACAATTCATCCCGGATAGACCTAAGTAAAGTACCTTAACAGTATTTCAACTGAAGACTGTGTTCTGCAAATTCTCAAATTCTCTAAAGACATTTGATGGAAATTGATCTAATTGTGTTCTGAGGCTAGGGAACTTGTGATATTATCAAAAAATAAATAACTTTTGAAGATAAAGATACCATCCCCCCCTAAGGGGATTTAACTTTCTTGTTACTAACCAATGATGGTGACCCCATTTTATTTGCAGCACTAGTTTGTGAAATGAAAGAGAGAATGTTGAAGATGAAAGAATACAGCATTAAGTCTCTGATGGTGAGTGACTGATGGCTGGCACCCTACCAAGGCTTAGTAAGAACACGCTTTCTGTCTCTCTCATGGGACTGGCTGACTGAAATGTTAACTAATGTGTATTAATGATCCTAATGAGGGGGTAGCTTTTGAAATAGGAACATTACTCTTTGGAAGTTAGAAATGCTGAGAGGGTGGGAGAAAACACAGCTGAAACCGAAAGCTATACAAACTAAAAAGTTAAGTGTTTTCCACATTTCCCCTGAAATTTGGAGATTTTGAGTGTGTTTCGAGAGTGTTTAGGTATTTGCCCTGGAAGGGTCCCTACCAAGACAAACACTGCTCCATCATTACTGATTCTCTGCTGTCTGGCCCCATCAGAAATAATGGCCTCAAAAAGTACTACTCCTCTCTGCCTGGAACATCAGCCCTCATTTGTCAAGCTGTAATTCCAGTGGAAACATGGCTCCCATTTAACACTAACAGTTTGCTCGCTTCCGCTGACAGCCTCTGTCCTATGTCTATGTTTGGCTGGGTGAGACCGGGCCAGGCCTGGACACTAATGCAGCAGAAGCGTCTGTCGAGTGAAGGCTAATGGCTGAGTGAGGCTACAGTGGAGCCTGCAGGGTTTTTGACTGCCTGTCAAGCACTCAGCGCAGGTAGCGAGAGGTCTGAGTGTTGCATTAGGGGGCAGACTGGCCCAGCTAGCCTCCAGGGTTGCACATTCTGCCATGGCCATTCTACCAAGCTAGTAGGCCAGAGTGGCTTCACTGACCGTTTCCCCTGGGGGTTGAAATGACAGAAGGATGATTTAGTGCCACAGCAGGTAGGGCAGCAGCATCTTCAAACAACCCCTTGCATATACGCATGAAGGATGACTAAGCATAATTTAAGGTCACCTGGTACATGTGGCAAAAACGTAACGCTTACAAATCCATAAAATAAGATGGAGAGGACGAATAGGCAGTTCAGTGTGCTCTCACATTTTTATATGTGTCTGTTCCTTGGTGTTTCTCTCTGCGAACAGAAGATAATTCTCACAAGAAATTCTGTTGGATTTCTCACGATGCGGTTGAGCAAGGGGTTATAACTAAATTCTGCCATTTGTATTCCACAACACCCAAGGAGCATTTCTGTTTATAGTGATGAGCAGATAGTTCTTGGCCTTGGACCATGACCCCAGCCTAACAGCCAAATAAATCACTGGGTTTCCAAGAGCCCTGCTTCAGAATAAATAGATCCCACAAGCCCATGACGGCATGAGGTCGATCCTCTCTGTCCGCAAGATATGTCGGAACTCTGAATCATACTAGACAGCGTTTGGAAAACATCCACAATGTGAAAAGGGATTCAGGGGAATTTTGAATAATTGAAATAAAAATAAAAACACCTTTCTATCTTGTAGTGTCTAGATACATAAATCAGTACAGTGAAGCAAATGGATAGAATGATGTCTATATAAGTGGTGTAGAGCAGGGGTAGGCAACCATGTGCCATGGAGGGCCAAGAGGCTGCAGGTTTTCATTCCAACCAAACACTACACCAGGTGATTTCACTGATTGACACCTTTAACAAGAGAGGAGGGGCTAATCAGTGAAATCATCTGGTGTAGTGTTTGGTTGGAATGAAA
>OMKK01067025.1:0-10400 GCA_900302305.1 Polymixia japonica
GAGAGAGAGAGGGACAGAGAGAGAGAGAGACAGACAGAGAGAGGGACAGAGAGAGAGGCAGAGAGAGACAGAGAGGGACAGAGAGAGAGAGAGGGACAGAGAGAGAGAGAGAGAGACAGAGAGAGAGAGAGAGAGAGAGAGAGAGAGAGAGAGAGAGAGAGAGAGAGAGAGAGAGAGAGAGAGAGAGAGAGAGAGAGAGAGAGAGAGAGACAGAGAGAGAGAGAGAGAGAGAGAGAGAGAGAGAGAGAGAGAGGAGAGAGAGAGAGAGAGAGGGACAGAGGTGACCCAGAGTAAAACTGAAACGTCAGGGTCAGACAGGAGGGGTCACCTGAAGACAGAAACAGGGACCCAACATTGATTTGACCTTTTGAGAAGTGTTTATACTTCTGACTTTAAAGTATCAACCGTTACAACTAAGGTCAGAGGTCGTCGACCTCGTCAGTTCAAAACAGTGAACTTTGATACTGGATGATTTCTTATTTTGCCTGCTCGGGGTATTTTATATTATTAATAACTTATTAATAAGAAGCCTAAAGACTGCAAATATTTATTATTTCAGAAAAAAGGCTTTATTATAAAGATTAAAGGCGTGAGTACGTGTGTTTTTTAAAAAGATCATTTTGCGATCCCCTAAGGGAGCCAGATTGAGACAGATGTGTTTCCACGGCAACGTGTGCGATTAGTTTTCTTGTCATGAAACTCCATTATTGTCACTCAGCTGGAAGTTGCCCCGTCTGCTTTTGTTACTGAGAATGATCAAAAACCGACTGCAAGCATAAAAATCAGGTTCATATTGGGACAAACTGAATTTCCAACCAACTGGCGCCATTGAAGTCAAGTCAAGGAAAAGGTTTGTGTGAAAAAAGCTCCCCCAACGAACGCTTTTTATTCACTTGCTCAGTGGGTAGTTTCATTTGGATGACAGAGAAATTATGAATTCTGATTTCTCTGAATTAACGGCCAAAACCAGAACACCGTGTCTCCGTCGACTTCTCCTTTGAGAGGCTTCGCCCGCACGTAGGCGACTTGTGACGACTGAAGTTCCACCACATAATGAAGTGAGCGTCCGTCTTGACAATGTATGCAGCCTTTTGAGAAACACCGTGGTCTAGGACACAGAAATAGATCATTCGAGGACTTAGCGTTTGTGGCTCTACCACATATGAATTATTAAGAGCCCCGGGGCTGTGAAGTACCCACAGTGGCTGCTCTTTTCAAGATGCTTTTAAAACTAAACTGCTTCTTACATCTAGAAATCTTCCATACTTTTGAGGCAGAGCCGCGGCTCTCCGTTCGCTGTGGGTTTTACTCAAGGGAGGACCTTATATACTGTGGTAAAGACATCTGACTGTCTTCTCACGCACGTCACTGAAGATAGTTTAGCTAGCAACCGGGACGGGAAACGTTAGAGCGAGCAGAGTGTTGTGCTACATGTTTGAATTTTATGACATCAGACGTTATTGTGTTTGACGAACACAGAGAGGAATGCATAGATTGTCATGTAAAAACGTTTTGAAAGCGCGGTAAACTCACCTCGGGTTCAGCGCTCGGTCATTAGGAACAAGGACCTGGAAGTGGTGACCTCATAATCAGTCTTAGGGTCATGCAAAAGTTTTCCCGTCTGGTGGACCTCAGTCCCGCTCTCATTAATCTTTAATGAAATATCCCTTTTCCATCTACCTCGGAGGAGACGTTTCTCAGACATAACCTTGTTCAATCAGTGGCTTCCAGACCTTCAGGCAAGACTCTTAAAGTTTAATCAGGGAACAGAGCTGTGTAACGTGTTCTTGATAAATGAAACTGGACTCGGATACAGTTTTTTCTTTAAACCTTTATCCAGGGAACACTGACTGATCATGTACTTTATCAACCTCATCCTGTTTCACATTCACACACCATTCACACCTGGGAGTTGCCCAGTACAACCACAGTCCTCTACTGTTGGACACTGGGAGATACCCAGTAGTAAGTACCTTGCTCAAGGGTTCTTTAGTGTTAGTTGTTTAGGAAGGGGAGACTCATTCACTTTCCCCATCCAGATGTCCCCACCTGGCCATGGGATTCAGACTGGCAACCTACTGTTCATGACCCTGCTTTTCTGACTAATAGGCTACAGAAGCTTGGATCATCTTGCGGCCCACTAAAACAAAACAATGCCTGATTGTGACCCCTACATAACAAGCCAAACACGCTGAATCAGGAACTTCAGGATTATTTCACAAGAAAAAAAGGCATCAATCACAAACATTAGTAGCAAGTAATTTGGGAATTCAAAATATATTTTCCCACATTCCATAACCCATCTCTTGACCCTGTGGAGGGTCCCGATCCGCAGGTTGAACACCAGTGTTTTAGACTGGTCCCACGCTTCAGCAGAGCAGGGCCGCTAAAGGAGCTCTCACCATGTTTCCTCGACTGGAACTAAGCTCCTTTTTTCCACCAGATCCATGCAGACATGCCAGGCTATAGAGGACTGGAGTGGAGTGGTGCAACCTTTGGCAAACACCCAGCCGCTAGGCTAATGGGCAAACAAACAAGCTAGCTGTTCCCTCCATTCTCTTCAAGCCCCGCCCACCACCGTACCCTCCTCCTCCAGGCCGTCTGGTGGTGGCTTTGACAGTTTCATAGCTGACGGTCTGGGAGGTCTCTGGCCTTTGTCTCTCAGTTCATTGGAAGTGTCTGCTTCCCTGCGCTCCATTCAAGCCAGTTTGCCTCTTATCTGTAAATACCAGAATGAGCCCTGAGCCCTAGTTTGCTCTGCTGCTCTACTTTCTCCCGTGTCTGTGCCTTAAGGCAGTAGAGACTGCAGGGGCTTAGACTGAGCAGCATTAAACTAAGCCAGGCACTTGTCTCCGTGGGCTGAGACAGTTGTATTTGCACATGCTACAGATCCAAGGCCTGCTGTTTGAAGGGACGTATTTTGACAACCTTCCTTTTCTAAAACAGACTGTTGTCTGTGCTTGAATGCTGCTGGGGAACGCAGTGGGCTGTTTCTTACTTCTTGTCCAGAGTACATCTTTAGGAATGTCTGCTTATGAAGTTATCACATAAGAAAGAAAACCCCCCAGAACAAACACAATCTTGTGTAGAACGTCAATGAAGGAACTCAAATGAATGAATTGCTTGCAGAAGTGATGCCTACTTGCAGGTCTAAACTATCAGAATGAACTTTGACACCAAATGATTTTATTTTTGCTTGTCAGGTCATTTTATGATTAGTGATTAAAACCCTTGAGGTTGCAGATATGAATTATTTCACAAGAAATGATGACTTTTTTACAATTAAACCGTAATTTGTATATCAGAAGTACTGTATATTTCTTCAGATGACATAAATCGTCAACCTTCCCCGATATAATCTCACGACCACCTCAGGAGTTCCTAAAACACCCAGATTGAGAACCGGTGATGCTGTGGATGTCTTCATCCTTCCTCATTATCCAGAACTCCTCTGAATCCAGTGCTGAGCTGTACATGCCTCAGATCTGAAATGAAGCTGACTCAGTTAAACCCACGTTGTCTCTTCCACCCTCCCCTCATCCATCCCCATTTCCTCCTCTCCTCGCTCTACCCTCTGGTGGAATAACGTCCTCAACTGTCAGTCAGAGAGATTCATGTTCAGACGGTGGACCTTGTGTTCTTCCACATACTTCTGGTGTCATTTTGAAGGCACCAGGAAGTGAAATTCTGGTCAACCACAGCTTTCTGGTCTGTCAAGATTATTGATGAAACGGACGAGGGAAACCAGACAAAATGTCGTAATTGACGTTGGCGTTAACAGCTTGCCTGTTCAGATGTCTACCTTAACTCGTTACCTGTACTTTTATACTTTTGATTTCCGTCAATCAACGAACGCAAGGACAAAGGCAAGCGTCCGTTCGTACTTAGCCGAGATTTGAATTGAGAGGAGTCATTGTGTGCCAGTCTGTCAGTGAGTTTTACGAGTGTGGTGTTATTATCTTTAGCTCTGTGTTCATTACCGTGCCTTGTTAACCTTTACTGTGAGGAGACAGTGGAATTAGGCGCCCCCGAGATAAAGCTGATGATGACGGGTAGAGATAGATGTCTGCCCCCGGGGGTAACATGTTGGGAACCAGACCCAACCTGTCCATGACTTCATTTCCCCTCGGTACTCCTTACCTCTGCAGGCCTCCCTAGACGTTGCGTCCTCAGCAAAAACAAAAGGCTCTTTCCGCCGTGCGCGACCCCACAGGATGCTAGCATTACATTAGCGCACGCTCCACTGCTAACAAAGAGATCCCTCCACATCAAACATACAAGTCTTGGCTCCCTGCCTAACTGATAACAAAGGAAAAATATACAGCGTGTTCGCTCGGGGGGGAAAATCACACTCCCTGTCTCTCATTTCCTGGCTCCTTTAAAGCTGCAGATGAGATTTGAGGACCCCTGCTTACTCGTGATTGACAAGTCACTTTAACTTCATCTCTGCTGGCCTTCAGATGACTTTTCGGTTTTCATCCCTTCTGGGGATTGAGAGCATTAAGATTAGCAGATCACAGTGACTGGTTGTGTTTTATTTTCATCTACCTCCTCAGATGTAGATGTGAGGTTGTTCAGAGGCCAGTTTGTTTGTTACCTTTATTTATTTATCCAGAGAAGATTGAGGATGCATGTTGTTTTTCAGATCCACGTTGCTAGTAGCTGCCCACTTCAACCACACGTCTCTACTGTCGCTCCACTGAGCAGCTCCACCGGAGCAGTTGGAGACTAAGTGCCTTGCTCTAGGGCACCGTGACAGAACACGTTAAGGGACGAGGGAGGGTTTCTCGTTCACTTTTCCCACCCAGATTTCCACAGTGAGTTTGTGGCGAATGAAGAATGAAGTAGAGACCTAATTAATTTGCAGTTTATTTAAATGTGATGCTTCCTGTCCCCCCAGCTGATCAGTCTGAGTCTCTTCCATGGAGAATACAGTACATTTAGGCTGCTTGACTTGATAGTTAATATGAGCAACTCAACCGTGTATTATCATTATTTTTTTACAGATAACAAGACTCCTTCTTCCTCTTATAAATAGCTGTGCAGTGTGACAAACTTTGATAGCTCAGAGGTAGAGAGGAAGTAAAGTGTCTCACCTGACTGACCTTTCACCTCTTGATGATGTAAAACGACATCTGATACTCTCCCAGGTCTCTAAAGCTCGAGTCCAAAGACAGACCAGCTTTAACTGTGCACTTTGAGGGCTCTTTGAGTGGTCTTTGCTCTCTAGTTAGAACAGAGACATGTCTCAACCCGTTTTATTACAGACCTGAAGGTAACTAAAGGCATCACATGTTCTGTCTGCCCCTTGTTTTAAAAGGAACCAATTTGGCTAAGTTGTATTTAACAGGATGTGAGGCCTGGGACCTTTTAAAGTCTTTTGAAAAAACGTACACTTTATCTCAGAGGATGAATTATCTGACATCAACCTTTTTTGTCAGAGTTCATGTTAGTTTTGACGTGATCAGGTATTTAATTGTTGAAAATAAACTGATCAATAATGTGTAGTTTATTTCCTGAGAACCAGAGCTGACCCTGAGTTGACCCCCGACTGTCCCGTCGTGGGGGAGACAGACGCACTAACCCTGTGTTCGTAACGTGACCTTTATGGCGTTTGTCTACCCTACCCTTTAGTTTTGAGACCCTGGGTCTTTTGTTTTGATAATTATTATGGGGCACGAGGAGATTGTGACTCCCACAAAAGGGAACGTCTCGAAATCCTTTGTGTTTTCTAAAGAGGAACTTAACAGTAAACTGAGATGTTGTCTCGTAGCAGGGCTGAAGTGTAAATGTTTAGGTGTCCCTTGAATAAAGCCGCTCTCACTTCAAGGCAGATAGGACTTGTAAGTTTAAACATGGCCGCCTCCAGTTTGCTCTCTCAAGTAGGAGAAGCGGCATATACAATTATCTTTAAGCCAGAACATGAAATTAATTTTTGATGAACTGTTGCGCAGGCGGACACTGTAATTTGTTTACTCTGATTCGCGGATGGAACATCAAACGATTATACTTCCATTAGACCTCAGGCGAAGGCGTGTCAGGCTTCTCATCACATTTATGTAATGGAGGGAAAATTAAATTTACACGTCCCATTTTTCCTGCTTTGTCGCCTCCCTGCCACCGTTGGCTGAGTCAGCTGTCCCCCCGCTGAGTGGCTCCAACAGGGCCGCTGACAGCTCCGTCTCCGGTGGGCTGGGCTGCTTTATGGAGCCCCCCCCCCCAACACCACCCCTGGTATTCTGACGCTCGGTGGGGTGCCTCTCGTTTTTTTGTGGCAGCTCAGGCAAGCAAAGCTGTGGGAATTAAACAAATGAGGCCCACAGGGGTTAAGTAAGGAGATCTTGTTTACTGACCTGTTGCTAAGGGGTTTCCCAGGGTTCATGTCAAGGACCCCCCCAAAAAAAAAGATGTGTTTCAGAGCATAGACGCCCATCTGATACGCTGTTCTGAACCACGTCGTCTGAAGGTCGTCTGAAGGTTAGGGAAGGAGGTAACTCAGATCCTCCAAACCTTCAGTTGCATCCTTTAAATCTCTTCTTAAAACACGTTTTTTAACACGTTTTTATGAGGATCTTTATGTTGTTGTCGTGTGATCGTACATTGCTTGTTTCTGTTTCTGTTTCCATTCTCTTCATTATTTTGTTCTATTATCTGTAAAGCACTTTGTAAACTGTTGTTTTTAAAAGCGCTATATACTGTATATATAAAGTATTTTTAACTCTGATCAGAATTGTCATTCGTCTGCATTCTCTTATAGTACTCTTGTAGCAAATTAAATAACAGTGAATTAAAATATTCCTCATTTTGGAGGGGACCCACTGAAACCCCCTCAAGGGCCTCTGGGGTGACCCCAGACCCCCAGTTTGGGAACCACTGTTTCTGGAGGAATCATTCTGTACTGTATTTACAGCAGGATGGAGGACAGACAGAGGCTAATGAAAACGACTCTGTAAGACGAGGACATGAAGGAACACAGGATATATATAACGTGTCCTAATGGCAGGTTAACACCTTCGACAGTTAAAGCCACTACACTCACATCACCTGTACTGTCAAAATATTTTGCTTGTCAATAGGCAGGCTGTAAAGTTTACTGCCTCTCCCTCTGTGACATCATAAAGTAAGGAACCCTTTAACGAGAGTAATGTCTTCAACGTCGCTGCTGCATTGTTCCACATGCTGCCAGCGTTACATGAACAGATGTACCCCTGCAGATAACATGGAGCATTATACGGGGAAAAGCTGCAGTAAGCCTTGCCCTCAGGCAAACTCCAGGACCCTGGTGGAACGTGGATGTCTGAATAAGCAAGGAATAGAGAGAACTGCCATTCCTGCCTCCATGGGGTTAAAATGCCACCAACAAGCCCGGGGGTACAATAATAGCAGGCAGTTACTGCTGCCCAGCGCCTTGAGCCCGGCGCTCTTTATCTTGTCCGTTGGAAACAGACCAGCGCGCGCTGCTCAGCGCTAAGACTCAGCAGACCCCGGCCTCCGCAACGAGTGAGGAAAGGTAAACACGGTCTTGCAGTGGTCCTCCCGTCCTCCTCCCCACCTCCTTGCCGCCTCCTACCTTCCCCTCCCGACTCAGAGGCCCAGCAATCCTTAATCTAGCGTTCAAACAGAGCCACAGCCTTGCCAAGCGGGTTTGGTTCAAGAGGGCCAGACCTGCAGTCACTGTACTATCCCTCACCGTCTTCCTCCTCCTCCTCCTCCTCGTCCTCCTGCTCCTCGCCTTGTTGTCTCCTGCATCATTACTCCTCCACCCACTCAGCCCCTCCTCCCAATCTTGCCAGAGGGAGGAAGTGCATTGAACAGCACATTTCCCTCCCAAGAGAAGAAATATGAGGAGGTTTGTCAATGGTTTTCATAGCTGGAATAAGAGCTAACATCAAACCAGAGTATCAGACAGCTTCTCTACGAGTCTTTTAAAGCAGGGGTTCTCAAATGTTTTCATGTCATTGACCCCTAAATAGACACACATTAGACCTCGAGGAACCCCACATGATACAATGTTTTGTCTGATTAATTTCTAGCAAAATAAAGAGCACTGAAGCGATGAAGGCCAACCCAGAAGTTATCTCCTCCATGTGTTCCTTCACCTGCAGTCTAACGGATGTTTAGGATTGATGCAGAAAATAATCTCTGTGACGGACGTATGATATTCACACGTTTTCTTCAACAAGATAATCTTCACAAATGAACATCATGTTCATGAGTTTTGAAGCATAATGAACTTTTACGTGGGATATTTACTGATGTATTTTATCTCGTAGAACAAAACGTGTCATATCTGTTAAGCTTGTGTTAACCACAGACCTAATTTCATGGATCTAACCAAAACCCAGTGGGACAAATCCAGTTTTGGCAAAGGAACCCATGGGGACACACTTCCGGGTTTTAGGACTCAAAACTGGGGAATCTATTCTAGTGAAATATTGTGGTCTGGTTTTGCTTGGGACCTCTGGACCCCACTGGATTCCACTTTGAACTTCTCCCACAGCTTTAAAGAAACCTCGGCGTCCCATGAGGGCAACACATCTGCTCTACCTTCTCTCCTGCTTCCAGGCTGTTGTGCTGACTTGAGCTTTGTTTTTGCCGGAGTTATCTCTCGTGGATCGACTAAAGAGACGCTCTCACGTCGGCCATCTTTGTGCTGAATAAATCATCCTGAGGTCTGTTCTCTTCACAGCTCCGGAGAGACAAACATGTAGACGCACGCGGTTTTACCCTCTCAGAGAGAGAGAGAGAGAGAAATGCAACGGACATCGGAGACAGGTTGTGCGAAAATAACAGACGAGGGTTGGGCGCAGAGTCTCGGAGCGCTATTTCTTCTGCTTCTTCAGTTTCTGTTTGCGTATAACTTGATAGTTTGTTGAAAGAAAATGGCCCGGTCACCAGGCACTCATCGTCATCTTTTATGTCGCACCCCCGTGTCTCGCTCCGTCTCTCTCTCTCTTTCCCTCCTCACTGGGCACAATGGCCGACCGATTGGGTCTTTGTTGTGAGGAATGTCCTTGTTCTTTGTGTAGTCTTCTGTCTTCTGGCTCAGGTCTGTGTTGGCAGATGGCCAGGACAGCTGAGCGTTCCTGTGAGTTTCAGCGATGCGCACGGACAAGCAGGCAGGAAGACAGAAAAACAGACAAAGATACTGACAGAGAGACAGAGAAGCAGACAGACACAAAGACAGACAGGCACACAGAGTTAGTATTCAGGAAAATCTGCACCGGCAGTTTCCTCCTTCAAGAAGACCTAGTAAGATTTCCTGAAATCTTCTGTAACAAACATAGTCTGAATGAAAGCCGTCCGATTCCAGGGTCAAGCACGACAATCTTACGGGTCCAAAGGGGCTTAACAGACACACAGACAAACGTGCTGGACTTACAGGCCTCACACACACACACACACACACACACGCACACCTCCACTATCACACTACCTCCTCCTCCTCCTTCTCCTTCTTTCAGTGAGACCGGCGCTCTATCACGCAACGCTGCAATTAGTCTCTGGAGTGTTTCGGGAAAACCACAGATACGATGTCAGGCGTTGTTGATCCCGCCTGAAACATCTGGACCTCTGCGCTGCTGAAGCTGCACTGTAATTTGTCAGGAATTGGCAGTAAAAAAATAAAAGGATGGGTGAAGAGCCTGTTAAAGAGACGAGAGGTCGGCCGTCTCCTTACCTGTCATTACTCCGCAGAGGCATTCATCTTCCTGGAATGTGTTTCAAAACTATAGGTCCGACTCCGAGGGTCCTCCGACACCGTGTGAAAGAGCTACGTTTTTGGGGGCTGCGTTTGCATTTGAAACTCAAATATACAGTATGTATACTATTGTTCTTCAACAAGATATACTACTATGTACTACTACTGTTTTTATATTTGTTTTAAAGTGTGAAATGCTTAAAAAGGTGGTATATACATAACGTTATTAGCGAGTAGGCCCCGGGGACTTGAGACGGCAGGGTTCTTCGATGTCCGCCTCTCAGATCATTGGAAGCACTGAGATCAATCCCACAGAGATATTGATCCAGTTGGTAATAGTGTGTGCAAGGCGGCTCACAGCCCCTGGATCCTAATGAACAGCCTATAGAGCAGAGCTGCGTCCTCGCGACTTTGGTTACGTCCTATGAATAGGAGAAATAAGAGCTTGAAGTGGAGATTATTTCTGATGCGGTAGGTAGAGCTACTTACATGGGCTGGCCTTCTTTTAACGAGGGACCCTATTCTGAGCCCTCATATGTCTGATTTAGCCCAGAATGAGAAGCTGTCCGTCAGTCATAAGATTAATAGTTTTATAGAAGATCCTGTTTCCTCTTTCTGGAGGCTGTGTTACAGTATGTATTAAAGGTATAATAGGATTTGTGGGTTGCGATTTGTAAACACAACATTCAAAGTTGCCCCC
>OMKK01067034.1:0-17065 GCA_900302305.1 Polymixia japonica
GTGATATAATGTTTAGCTGGTAGAGGAGTGTAAATTATCTACCAGGAAGTTGTTTTAAAGTGTGTTTGTGTTTTGTTCTGCAGATGCTGCTGTCTGATTTCTCCCATCACCACATAGAGATGGCCTGCACCCTGCTGGAGACCTGCGGCCGCTTCCTCTTCAGGTCCCCCGAGTCCCACCTGCGTACCAGTGTCCTACTGGTATGCACGGGCGCACGCACACACAAACACACACACACACACACTCACAAACTTTTTTCTGTACTTGGACCTAAACAAATATTTTGTTGTCAGCAGTAACCATGATATTTTATCGATTCCTCTCCGTCTCCCAGGAGCAAATGATGCGCAAAAAGCAGGCGCAGCACCTGGATGCACGCTACGTGACCATGGTGGAGAACGCCTACTACTACTGCAACCCCCCACCAATGGAGAAGACTGTGAAGAAGAGGAGACCCCCACTTCAAGAGTACATCCGGAAACTCCTCTACAAGGACCTGTCCAAGGTCACCACCGAGAAGGTATGGCATTTTGATATTGGAGAGGGATTGTAATGCATCAAACCTTAAAGGAGCTATATCCGACATTCAGCCACTAGATGTCGCACTGGAGCACCAGCAATCTCAGACCAAAACAAATGCAAGTGCGCCGGCCACATCGACACACATAAACTAACATGCACACGTGGACCGGCTACCAAAACAAAGAACAGAGAAGCTGGGATTACAACACACAGAGAGGGAGTGTGAATTCATTCTCTGCCCAGGACACCATTACTCACTATATCTTTACATAGCAAATAGTTGTTTGCTGCTATATTAATGTTCAAAATATCATATGTAGTACCTTTAAAACCACAGCACTTGGGATGGTCATTCCAAGATGTCTATTCCATACTGATTATTCCCACCTGCAAACATTCCTTTTTTACACTTCCGCCTTTCCATAGGTGCTGAGGCAGATGCGCAAGCTGCCCTGGCAGGACCCAGAGATCAAGAGCTACCTGATCTGCTGCATGGTGAACATCTGGAACGTCAAATACAACAGCATCCACTGCGTGGCCAACCTGCTGGCTGGGCTGGTGGCCTACCAGGAGGACGTGGGAATTCATGTGGTGGACGGGGTCCTGGAGGACATCCGCCTGGGCATGGAGGTGAGGAAGGGACAGGGGAGGATATGGGAATAGTAATAATTATGTTATTGTGTCTGTGGAGGAGTCTCAACTGATATAATATCCATTGATATTGCACCTTAGTTCAACTGGCCTGTGCCACGTGTGCACGGCCTTGTGCATTTATTTCCCTGCTGCAGGCACTGTGCTTGGCCATGTGCTTTCAGGGATTGCTCCATCGATGTCGTCACAGAGAAGATGTTTCTACTAGGTGTATCAGTTGTTTATATTGGAGCAATCCAGATAGAGAATTGTGTAAAAGGATGTACCTTCCATAACTGGTGGATGTAAGGATAGTGGGTGTTCTTGGGGCTTTGAGGTGAAGAAGGGACAGGGGAACACAGTATGGTGAGCACTGAGATGACAAAAGGTAGGTGCTGGTATTGACAAGAAACCTTTGTAGTATGAAGATGAGGTAACAAGCTGTCAACGCCAAGGACCGTGTACATATCTTGCAGGCCACGTGAAAACGCTGTATGACTGCCACTCACGATGAAGTCATGGCTCGAGATAAAGTCATGGCTGTGCAGGCGGTGTCACCTGAAGTTGCGTTTAGACGATGCTGCCCCTCAGGCTCTGACGGCGGCATGACAACGTGATGCAATGCTGACGAATCCACATGGATTCGACGCGTGACCGCGATCCCTCTTAGCCCGTTGCCCCTCCTCCACCTCCCAATTAATTTTCCCCTTTCCCCAACACGTGCTCACACACTCCCTCGTCCTCCCAGGTGAACCAGCCCAAGTTCAACCAGCGGCGCATCAGCAGCGGCAAGTTCCTGGGCGAGCTGTACAACTACCGCATGGTGGAGTCGGCGGTCATCTTCCGCACCCTGTTCTCCTTCATCTCCTTCGGGGTGAACCAAGACGGCAGCCCCAGCCCCCTGGATCCCCCAGAACACCTGTTCCGCATCCGCCTGGTCTGCACCCTGCTGGACACCTGCGGCCAGTACTTCGACAGGGGCTCCAGCAAGAGGAAGCTGGACTGTTTCCTCATCTACTTCCAGGCATGTCTATCACTTCTTCTCAGTACCGGTTGTTGTTGTTTTCACCCCTTTCTTTCTCTCTGTCTGTCTCTCTCGCTCTCTTACGTTTGTGTTTTACATGTCGGGCATTTAGCTGGCGTTCTTATACGCAGAGTGACTTAACAGTAGAGTGAGCATCAGAAGAATAAGGTTAAATTCTGAGTGTCACCATTACGAGCAACCTCTCTGTGAAATTGTGGAACTGTTGCCGCTCAAGCACCCGCATTGCTGCATTGGCTTATATCTCCATGAATTTAATGGAGGCGATTAGACTTATAGAGTGAGCCTTTTGCCTGCTTTTGTGTCATCTGCCTCTGTAGCGGTACATCTGGTGGAAGAAGAGCATCGAAGTGTGGACCAAGGATCACCCGTTCCCCATAGACATCGACTACATGATCAGCGACACCCTGGAGCTCCTCAGGCCCAAGATGAGGCTGAGCTGCTCCCTGGAGGAGGCCACCAAACAGGTCACCGACCTGGAGAGGGAGGTCCTGGTCAAGCTAGGTACGCTGGCACCAGCACGCCCAGATCGACACCCGCATACGCACACGTGCGCACTCAACATGCCTCGGGGGGTGCGAACACGCAAGCGTCACAGGCAGCCGGCCCCGCTGGTTTGACCCGCTCCTGCTCTCTGCTTTCCTGGCAGAGCAGCATTCCACAGGGCGTAGGAGGAGGAGGAGGAGGAGGATGTGGCTCCATCTCTCTCTACGCTCCTGACTAGCCGTCCATTAAGATGGGCTTAGCTCATCTAAACACATACCTGGCACACATACTCACAGACCTGTCAGTTCTGCCTGCAGGTGACTGAGACGATTGACATCCTGATAAGTATGTATTCTTCTGGTTGCAAGGTATTTTCTATGACGTTATTCTTTATATTTGCTTCTTTAAAAAAACAAAAGTGCTATCTGATCGTTACCTATATATATATATACTGTATATAGGTATATACTATATATATACATACATATATATATGTGTGTGTTATTATATAATAGTTTGGCCCTTTGAAACGGTTTACTTAATCTAAAATACACATACTCAGAGTGTCTATCTCACTTTTGAGATTTATCTGATTTGTGTTAAAATATTCAGCTTTGCTATGAGCCAGAGGCAAACACAATAGGTATTACTGGTTGATAAACCCCAGCATAATTTAGTACACGTCACAGATGAAAACACAATAAGCATAACAGCTGTTACCTGCCCTTGAGGCTTTTTTGGTTTTTATTGAGCTGCTTAATGTTTAGGAACGTAAACGAATCCCTCGGCCGTAAGTGCTCCCTCCTAGGCTGCTGAGTGTACTGTAACTTTCAGGACTGGAAGGCGTAGCGTCGGAGACAGAGATGAGGCGGAGAGGCGTGAACCTAAAGCAAAGCAGGCTAGTGTCAGGCTGCTGTAGCCGAGGGAGAGCAGAGGAAGAAGGCAGGTTCCTTCAGCAGGTGTAACGCATTCTCCGGTCACGGCGCAAACAGCCCGTACAGTTCAGTCCACGGCAACGGCAAGGCATGCACACCGTATTGTTTCACAGCTTCAAGGTGTCGACCCGGAATGTGGAGCAAGAGAATATTTTCAATAAGCCACAGTTTCACCCTCTGCCTTTTTGTGTTTGTGTGTGTGTGTGCGCGCGCGCGCGCGCGCGCGCGTGTGTGTGTGTGATTGATGGGGCAATGGATGGAAGGCCCCAGCTAAACAGTAGCACCATTGTTTCACCTTTCATCTCTTTAACCTGGATAAAGCATTCCACGGTCTCATGCTGACAAAAAAAACCTGATCTTCAACCCCAGCATGCCTAGTTGACTTCATGTCATTCTTCGATCACCACTCACGCATAATTGGGGCTCTGTAATTGGTGTCGTGCTCATCATCTATGTTAGTTTGTGATGCAGAACCACTCGTCTATTCAAACAATAACTTCCTCACAGTCCTTCCTGTATGACTTATTATTTCCTTCATAGCTGTGGCTTTTGTTGGAATGAAGCCGTTCCCCTGGCTGGGCGTGCTCGGAGTTTATGATGTAATTTGTCATAACCATCTCTTTGGAATCTGATTAGTGTATCTAATCAGACTCAGGGCGAGGGAAAGCCTGATGAGAGACTATTATTCCTGTACACCATTATGCTCAACATAATGATATGGAACATGATATTGACCTCACACACTTTGAATGTTCATGTTGCTGCTGTTTTGTAAACAGTGTGATGTGGCTGTTGGGGTTGTTCGCCTAACAACTTTGAAGAGCCACTCTAACACGGGGAAACCAAAACAACAATGTTGTTGTAATTCCTTGCTTAGCCGCAACAGGGCAGCACTTAAAAACAATCGAGGATTGTGCCTTTTTAAAGTGTGAATCAGAACTTTTCCCTTGTCATCGTAAAGAGTTCAACTCGCCCAAACGCACCGCGTGTGTATTCATGCGTGAGCATTTGCGTGTGTGTTTGTGAAGGTCTAGCCATGGAGAAGGACGGCCACTGCTCCAGCGCCATGGGCGAGGGGGAGGTTCTGGACGAGGAAGACGACGACGGCGATGACGACGAAGAGGGAGGGGCGGAGACGGAGGAGCAGTCGGGCAACGAGAGCGAAATGAACGAGCAGGAGGAGGAAGTGAGTGTCAGGCGCCCGTGCCTTAGTGGTGATGTGTTGTAAAAACATGTAACATGCCGCATTAATGTGTTTGTTGGAACCGTGTTTCTGTCTTTGTAAGTCGCTTTACCACGCTCCACGTGCCATGCAGCTCTCCAGACCTGTTATCACTATTCCAGACCTGTGTGACTGATCCCCGGTGAGTAAACAAGCCTATGACTGCGTGTGTTCCAGGAAGGCTCCGAGAATGAGGAAGAGGAGCGGGAGGAAGAGGAGGAGGAGAACACGGACTACCTGACCGACTCCAACAAAGAAAACGAGACGGACGAGGAGAACAATGTAAGATCATGAGTGCAAGGATGTCTTAATGGAGAATCTGGCTTCAAAACGAGATGTGCACCATTTAAGAAAAAGAAAAAAAAGCACCCACTCTTAGAAAATGAGAGCAAAACAACGAAAACAAATAACTTAACATCGAAGGTAACTTGGTTGGCAAAAGGAGTTGAACTTCGATGAACTTCAGTTTTGTTTTGTTTTCCAAAATAGATAAATAAATAAATGTTTAGGAGAGTGTTTTCTGTACTGGTTGTGTTCATCCTCTACCTTTCCCTAGGAGGTGACCATCCGTGGCGGCGGCCTAAAGCACGTGGCCTGTGCTGAGGATGAGGACTTCATCCAGGCCCTGGACAAGATGATGCTGGAGAACCTGCAGGTACGCTGGCACAGTCCCTCACAGATCCCTTATACTTCTGTGGGCTAAAATAACCAGGTTGAGTGTGAGATTGACGTGTGTGTGTGTGCGTGTTCGTGTTCGTACAGCAGCGTAGCGGCGAGGCGGTCAAGGTGCACCAGCTGGACGTGGCCATCCCCCTGCAGCTGAAGAGCCAGCTGAAGAAGGGAGGGGGCCCCGGGCCGGCGTGCACCGCGGACGGAGACGCAGACATCTCCGACACCATGCAGTTTGTCATGCTCACACGCAAAGGCAACAAGCAGCAGGTAAAAAAAAACTAAAAAAAACAACAACTTCAGACAACACAGACACACACTCTTTTAAACCTCCTTTCCACTGAATGAAATCCACCTCACAGGCTCGGCACTGTCTGACAGAGCCCAGGACTAATATTGACTCTTGAGTTGCAGCTGCGTGTGTATTTTGGCAGGCAGCACTGGTGGAATGTGTGGTTTCGGGGCAGAGACTGGCTCTTGTGCTGCTGGGTGTGTCCCGCTTTGCCGGGTTTAGCGGAGCATTTGAAAGCCGGCACGCTCTGTGTCACTTCACTCTCTCTTAAGGACAGTTGTTGGATTCACATGGGTGGAATACAATTTTTTTTTTATTATTATTATTATTATTATTATTTTTTTAAATGAAGTCAGAGAGGACACAGACTGGCTTTGTAGATGTGAGTGTCAGCCCTATAGATGAAATGGCATTTCTCTCTCTCTACGAAGCCATTGTAAACACAGTGTGTGCGCTGTACTAGGTTACCGCCATGATGAATAAAAGGGTCCTGGGAGTGTTTGGTAGTGTCACTGCCTCTCTCGGGGACGTACCTGGACCCCAGCTGGGGTCTGTCACACACACACACACACACACACACACACACACACACACATACTTATATACTGTGTGTTCCCTTTTATTGATCTCTGAGCCTATGTATGCCAATTTTGTCTGTAAAAATAAATACATTAATAAAGATGGTAATGACAGAAATCCCGCTGTGTCCTGTCCCCAGTATAAGATCCTGAACGTGCCCCTGTCGTCCCACCTGGCGGCCAACCACTTCAATCAGCAGCAGGCGGAGCAGGAGGAGCGCATGCGTATGAAGAAGCTCACCCTGGACATCAACGAGAGGCAGGAGCAGGAGGACTACCAGGGTACGGGGTGATGTGGGAAGGGGTCAAGGGTCACAGAGGAGAATCAAAGGGAGCCGTGTACCTTTCTCTTGAGAAATGGATTAGATTAGATTAGATTCAAATTTATTGTCATTATACAGCACAAGTACAGTACAACGAAAAGAAGTTTGGCATCCAGCCAGAGTGCAAATGTAACAGTGCAATATACAATGTACAGGTGAATAAACTAGAAACGGCTTGTGTAACTTGTAAATGCCCACCCCTTGTGTGATAAACAGTGTTTTGTTTGTGTTCCGTGCAGAGATGATGCAGTCCCTGGCCCAGCGGCCAGCCCCTGCCAACACCAACCGGGAGAGACGGCCGCGCTACCAGCACCCCAAAGGAGCTCCCAACGCAGACCTTATCTTCAAGACTGGTGGAAGGTGAGACTCACACCGTCAACCCTCGCCACAGACATGAACACACACACACACACACACACACACACACACACACACACACAACCCATAACATGTATTTGTGCCCAGGGAAATGGGGTAGAGCGTTCATTATCTCAGCATATGACCCCACCCCATTGGTGCTCTTTCCCGAACAGAAGACTTGGGAAGCAGGCGAGGAATGAAAGGCAAGAGAATCGAGACAGACAAGACAGACAAGAGAGGCAGAGCAAGCAGGAGAGAAATGAAACGGGAGACTAGGGCCGGCCAAATGAGCCAGAGATAGAGCCTTTACCTGGGCTCAAGTTGAGGTGTTAGTGTGTGTCCGAGCCCCATATAAAGACTAGCGTGAAATCCCCGGGGGGCTCGGCTAAAGCTGTGGAAGGTCAGTAAGCTAGTAAAAGATGGTTTTGTTTTGTTTTGTTGTTGTTTTTTTTGTGGAGAGTACCTGCTTCAACTTTTGCTCTTTGTGTAACTGAAATGTGTTCTGCTTTGCAGGTCCTAAGCGCACAAGCAAGGCTATTTATTTTCTTTTAAAGCTGCGAGGGGGAAAAATAAAAGATTGAAGAAATAAAGGTTGCATGAAATCGATATTTGCTTTCCATCCAAAAAAAAACACCGTTTTGTGTCTCTTGCTTCCGTATCGAGGAACGACCACGCGACATAAGCGTTCTGTGGAAGAATCGCGTGCTTGCAGTTTGTTAAAACGCTCCAGCACATGCGCTCATTCACAGTGGCTAGTCCCTAGAGGCCGTGTCCAGGAAGATCAGCCGCAGTGCGAGGTGAAGGCAGACTAATAGTGACTGAACGGCCCGAGCTAAAACCTTTGAGGCAGGAGTAGGCTCTCCGGGGAGGTCGGTGAGTTGACTGGAGGAGACTCGCGGGAGGGGGTAGGTGTTTAAAGCGGTGAGGTTTCAGGGGTCCCTGCTGCTCTGGGAGGCAGCTCCTACAGTAACATCCTGCTCTGTCCTTCAGGAGACGCTGATTGGAGTCTGGCCCAGGGAGCGAGCGAGTGAGAGAAAGAACGAGAGAGAGAGAGCATGAGAGAGAGAAGACGCGGAGGGGCACCGTAGTCTCGTCTGAACAGGAAGAGTGAGTCCTCCAGACGCCCGCTGATGCCAGTACAGACCCCAACGCCACCACACCTAACCCCCCCTGCGGCAGGAGCAAGAGGAGGAGCAAGAATATCGACAAAAGGTGGAGGAGTGGGTGTTCATTGGAGGGGAGTGGGCGACCCCTGACCTGTAGCCAAAGGGTCAGGCAGACGGCTCCCTTTCTTTTTGGTCTAGCCCGATGAGATGATACTGGCACAGTAGCACACAAACAATACCCAAGCGTCTGAGCCAGAGAGCGCACTACAGAGATCAACGAACGATTGACCAGTTAACCGACGGGTGGACAGACAAGACGGACAGGATAGATCACCGGCAGCAATCAAACCTGCACAGGAGGAGGACTCATGTTTAGAAATGCAGCGTTAGCGAGATGATAACGGACAGAAGTTAAGTGAATGCGTAGCGGGGAGGGGACTCGACATCTGTAGGGATTTTTGACTCTTAGCGGGGAAAACGTCTGTTCAGTCTTCTTTACTCGACCTAACTAAACTGCACACTGTTTGTCAAGGCAGCTCTGAAAGAAGAGATGAGGCGAAAGAGGACAAGAATGTTCCGAATTACAATACGGAGGGAGAGGCGACGGCATACACGCAGGTGGAAGTGTACATTTGACGTGTGCGAGGACTGCCGCATTGGTATGCATGGTGACGACCCCTGACCCGGGCGACGCGGGCAAGAAACCCCGTGTCAGCCAACTCACGTCTCGTGATTGCGAAATATAATATATACCTGGATATACATAGTCTTTATTTTTTTCAGCATTTAGCCCTCTATAAGTTTTCTTTCACTTTCAGGAGCATCAAAGAGTTTGTTTTGACAATATACAGCTTGTGTTGATTTGGATTTCGTGTGCTGTAGTAATGTGGTTTAAAGAGAAAAAAAAAAAAAGCGTTACGACAAATGGATAAGATACTTATCTGTGTGCCTGAGAGTCGGGCTTGGTGACTATGCCGTTTGATTATGTTTGTCTGTTGAACCTTTGGATAGATATACTCTGTATTCTTCTGCATGAGCCTTTTCTGCACCAGCTCTGTAAGCCAATCTCTGCCTACATTCTAGTAAAGTGTCCGTTGATGACTGGAATCTGTAGTTTCTGTCTTTTAAGATTCAAAACTCTCTAGTCCATTGCCTTCATTATATGAGTCCAATAAATAATACCACAATAAAAGTTATAATAACTAATAACGTACCTTGCTAATATCACCCTCTATTATAGTGGTTCTCAGCCATGTGCCATTGAGACCCAAAGGTATCCAGGTTTTCATTCCAACCGACCGCTACACCCTCAACCAGAGAGGGAGGATCTAACCAGTGAAATCACCTGGTGAAGTGGTCGCTTGGAATGAAAACCTGCGTACTCTTGGGCCTCGGCGGCATGTGGCTGAGAGCCACTGCTCTATTATAAACATGCGACAGACTGAGAGAGAGAGCTATAAATGTGCCCGACCATGTGTTTGTAGCTATGTGCATTTGAGGGAGCAGTGAGAGGGTGTGTCTGTTTGTCTGAAGCTAATTACAAGGCCCCAAAACACCCATTTCCTCACTTCCTGCAAGGGTGCCTCCCCTCCAACACACGCATGAAGCACATATCTATCATAACGCTACGGAGCGTACTCGACATATACGCTCGCTGAGAGAAATCACAATTTAAATATATTTTCCCATCATGCCGAGATGTCCTCACACTCTCCCTCTCGCACGTATTCACCATCCCACCTACTCTCCACAGGAAAGAACAGCTTCTCTGTTGAAGGCTTATGCAACGGGCTGTAAACAGCTCTTTTTTCTGTGAAATGGTGTGGTGCTAAGTACAGCCCATGACTACATGGGGAAGCTACTAGAAATGTGAAGTCATGGAGGCCTGCTCTCGGGGCAAGGAAAAACAAAAAATTTAAAAAGACACGGACCATAATATTATACCCCTAGTCTGAAATCTCATCTCGCAATCAAGCAGAAGTGACGAGAGTTTTCATCCATCTCCTAGTAAATCGTCTTTACAATCAATGGCTTCGCTCAGACAAATGCTAGTCTGTTAGTTGCTAAATTGAGCTTTCAACTTTCGGTGGAGTATTTCCAAGACGTGGTCAATCATTACACACCGTCAAGTCATTCTTAACATTCCATAGTAAAGAGAATCACAAAAAACCTCCTTTAGCTCTTTAATGATCAACAAAACGTTCATGTTAGATATAAAGCAGAGTACATAGTATAATAGACAGTTCAGTATTCTGGGAAAAAAAAAAGTATAGCAAGCTGTTTCCATAGCAGCAACTTTGGGATGTTCCATTTTTCACCCATCTACAATTCATCTCACAGATGCGGTTTGTGTGTTGTCCTTGTGTGAGTCTGTAAGCTGCAGATTTGTTGCCCTGGTGTGAGTTTGCATGCATGTATGTACATATGCACCATTGGATACTTCAAAATGACTGTAGATTAACTACAAAAACCGGAGTCTGTAAACAAAATTCACAAAAAAGATTGACACGCAGCCATGCTGACACGCAGCCTGGTTGTGTGTTACGCAGAGTACTTCACAAGTTACTGTAGACGACCTACAGAAGCCGGAGTCTGGATAAAACAATAAAGCAAATGGACGTACAGGTTTCATGCACACAAGCACGCACACACTCTCACACACACACACACACTCGCACACGCGCATGCACACACACACACACACTCGCACACACACACACTCATGTACATACATACACACACACCACACACAGGGTTTTAAAGGGTGCTAGAGGCATACACAATGACAGTTAAATAACATACTTCAAATGTCAGAACAGCATACTCATCAACAACAGTGAGACAGAAAAAAAACAAGTTTCCCGGCATATATTTCTAGATTCTGTGGTTATAGTGTTTGTGTTCTGTACAATGCCTGTGCTCGGCCATCCCTACAGAGTAGAAGTTTTTTTCATTGCTCATGTATCCTCTATGTAGTAAAGTAAAAGTCCTGCCCACAACTCATTCCACAGTCTGTGGTTTGGTGTGGGAGGCTTGTCCGTTAGTATAAATATCCTTTAGCCAACTCTGTAGTTAACACAGCTCAACATACTGCTCCTTCCAAGAAAGCTCTTTTCACTAAGTTATCTTTATATGTCATTGTAGGACACTGGAATCAATGGTAAACAAACATTCATTTTCTTTACAGTTAGAAAAATAGAAACAGAACCCATTATCAAAATCATAACTATCTGAGTATGGATGAGATAGCTGTTAGTATGCTAATCATCTGTAGTTTTTGTGTCTTTTCCAGTGAGTGGTCTCATTCCTTGTGTTCTCTACAGAACATTCTAGTCAATGTAATATTGTGTGTAAAATCACAGAGACTACCGTACATACCCTCTTTAGTATAGTCTCATTATTACATTAGAATTTTGAAAAATTATTAATATGCTTTCAAGAAAGTGCTTCCGACTCTGTTGCAGAGAAGCACAGAACTACTGGGACAAAAAAAAACAAAAAAACACACCTCATAACTACTGACAACAATGCCCTTCAAACCAACAATGCCCAAGTCAGTAAACAAGCTAATGAAAAAAAAAGAGGTCATGAGTTCTCAGGTAACAGATTTATAGTAAACTTCACAGCCTCTTTACGACTATAAATTCACCTTGCTGGTAGCTGCTAACAAGAAAGACAAAGAGGACCAACTGTGGGGAGTCTCCCTTTAGTTAAGTGTGTGGCATAAGAAAGTAAGACGGGAGAACAGAAGTCTGCCCTTGCCAATGTTGAAGACTTATCTGATTACCACAATGACATAATGCTCCTTTATACAGCGTCAATTTGGTTCAACGTGTCTTGTCTAGAGATATGGAGATCTTCAATCAAAGACAATGTAAGCACTTGTTATAGTTCCTTTGTCTTGTCTTGTGTGTGTACGTGTGTACAGCAACCGCACTTTCTGATTTTGGAGTTCTCTGCTGCCCAGGAACTGAGAACTGGCTGTGCAGGTCACCATTCCGTTGTAAATGTAGGTCTCTCCCACCACACCTTACACATACACACAGAATGTAGAAACCAACTCCACCAGGTACTAGACTCAGGAGATTCCGGTTATACAGGAGAGCGGGGAATGAAGAAGAATATCAGGGTTAGCAAGTGTCTTTAAGTAGCCCCAGTTTTCTCAGCGCTTCCCTGCGTGACTCATCTGTGGCTCCCCGTCCAGAGAACTGCACCGTGATACCTTGGGAACGGAATGCGGCTGGTTTGGAGATGGACTTCCTCTTGGGTTCTGGGGAAGCGTGCCGTGCCGCCGCTTTGTGTGGACTGAGATAGCTGTGGTGGCGGGGAGGTTTCGGGGCAGGGGAGGGTGCTGAGGGTTTGGGAGTCCTCGCTGGGCTGTTCGAAGAGGGATTTGAGCTGGTGGAGGGAGTTATGTTTCGGGTCTTCCCTCCGTAACTGTTGTGATCGTAGGGCAGCGTTTCTGGCTTGGCTGGGGGTGGAATATATCTGTTGTCAATGTGGGAGCTGAGGATGTCCGGGAGGTCACTCCTGGACACCGACACAGGGGCAGGGGCCATGACCTTGGTCTTTCCTCCGTAGCTGTTGAAGTCACTGGGGCTCGCCAATGCGGACTGGGAGGCGTTACTGTCTGCAGGGACCAAAGGTTCACTCTTGGAGGAAGCAGAGGGGTTGACCACAATGGTCTTCCCGCCATAGCTGTTGAAGTCCAAAGATGCAACCTCAGGTGGAGGGGAGACTGGCTTACTTTCAACAGGAGGTGGATGGTAGCTGCTTCGTGTGACTGTTGCTGGAGGTGAGGGGTTTGCCTGGGTGGCTTTATCTCCAGGGCAGCTGATGGAGTCTGTCACTGTCTCTGGTTTTCTGTCAGCAAGAGTCTGGCTAGGGGTTTGGCTGGAAACATTGAGTATCGGGGGTTTAGTGCTGGTTTCTGTATTTTTGGTGGAAGGTGGGGTGGTATTGTTGGGCGTGGCCAGGCCAGATGTACCCCCAGACATGGCACGGTTCCTGGTCAGGCCCAACTTAGATAGTGCCTCCAACCGTGATTTGTCTGGTGTGGGATCTCTGAAGGACACACTGCGAGTGGGAATGTTGCAAGCTTTTTGTGTCGACCTGTACTGAGGCTCTTCCTGCTCCAGAGAGAGTGATGTCCCCGTTAGGTTAGCCAACATCTGTGCCCGCCTCTCCTGGATGCTCACATTGGCCAGTGATTGGTTGTGGTGCTCTTTACTGCCAAGCATCACACTGATGTTGCCAGGGAAACGGGTGGGCTTGGTGGAGGTAGGTGGGCCCTGTTTGACTGAATGGTCTGAGGTGTAGCTCGGTGACTTATCAGACTCCAGGCTCTTACAGTGGAGGAGAGAGGAGGAATGTAAATTGGAGGTTCCATTTCCCTGGTTCTCAGCTATCTTCTGGGCAATCAGGACCGGGGTGGGGATGCAGCCTGGGGGATGGTAGAGAGAGTGGCCATCTGAAGACCCATAACCGATGCTGGGTAGGGGAGAGTTGTACTCCAAAGGCAAGGTGTCCACTGGATCACGTCTTGGCTTCATCTCAAAGTGGCTGCCAGGCCTCACCACCATACTTTGGAAATCTAGGGAAACATCTCAAGGTTAACACCTCAATTCTTAATCCCTTCAAAATATTAAATAAACCTGAATTGTTAATATAATCTTATTAGCACCAGTTAGCAGATTTGTACAAGAAATATTCCATTTTGGGGTTTTTAAAGGACAGAAAGTTAGGATCAAAAGCTGAGCTAGATCAAGCTGAGCAGCACAATACCTGGCATGACGGGATTGAAGGGTGGCTCTTTGGTGTGGACCAGGTCTGGTGGTGAGCGGACCAGATCTATGATGTCTTGGTCTTTGGGACTGGGTGGTCTCTCTGGGAGAGGTGACATGGAGCTGAAGTTTGGACTCGGAAAGGGTGCCGAGGGTAAGTCGGGGAATCCATCTACCTCCTCAGCGGTGGTCGCTGGGGAACTCAGGGCCCTCTGCTTGCGCTCCTCCTCCTCCTCTAGGCTCTCCTCCAGGGAGTCAATGGTCTCCTCAAAGAACAGGATGCACTCCTGCTCCTCCTGGCTCAGGAACTGCAATGTCTCATCTTCCTGTCAGGGGCAACACAAAGCGGAGACAGTCTATTATTCCTGCACACTGTATTGTAAACCTTGTCACGTTGATACCAGCCTCTTTGCGTTGCATTTACGTAACTCCATTGAACATTGTCATCACCATCATAACTTCATTATTTAACATCATTGCTTGACTTGAGCAAAGGAGTTAAACGAGTTCTTACTTTCATTAAATGATATGCAAGGCATTGGTAGGTTCATCTAAACCTTTCTATTTGTGTGTTTCAAGCCATCAAGCTAGCTTATTTATACTGTGTTGGCTGCGTGGGTGTGCGTGTGTGTGTATGTATGTGTATGTGTATGCATGTGCACGCACGCGCGCGCGGGTGTGTGTGTGTGTTCAGCGAGAACACAGGGCTGTTTGTTCCCGCATCCCAACCTTCTCTCCCACCCTGCATTTGGCCTAAATGCTCCCTCTCTTCTCTGGGAGGGAGCTCAACTAAACCTTGATTCTCCCCTCCCTCCTTCCCTCTCTCCATCCCTCCTCATTGCCTGGCCCACATCGCTACCTGTCCTGCTTCACACAGCAAAGCCACTGAACACAACACAATGGGGTATCCAATAACAGCTCTGACTTGACGGCTGGGCTGCTGGGCGACTATTGATTTTTCCACCGCATGCCGGGGTCTTTTTCAGTCCTGATAAAGCTCACGTCTACCCTATTTAAACCAAACCCCAGAGCTTTTGGAAATAGGCATACCATCCACACCTGAACATGATGTAACTGCAGGTAATCAGTCTGGCTTTATATGTATAAGCCGTGGTGTGCAACTATTTGGCACACGCAGGCAGGAAACATGGACAAACACACACGTACACGCAATCATTACTCACACCCGGTGACAGTACAATGTGTAACAATACACTGTTTGGGCCGCATACTGTGTGTCACTGCAATTACTTTGCCAGTAGGGCGAGCGGAACATGCCTATTTGTGCTATTTTGAGGTTGCGACTTTCAGTTTGCGGTTAAATGGGGTTACCATGGTAGCAGGATGCCTGACGTGAACGTGGTGAAAAAAGCCAAACGGCTTTGGGTAAAAGTTAACTTGTTTTGCTTTTCCCACCTGTGGCTACACCCAACTGAAACCAATGAGATAAAACTGATATGCTGGTTTCAGCAACAATGATGTCCATTGTAGTATGTACCGAGACGCACAAAACTGCAGCTTAACCGGTTTGACTCTGCGTTGTTGATTAGTGAATGTCATCCACAAGGCATGCAAACGGATTACGTTGTGAGGCAAGTGCAATTTCTCTTTGTCAGTGAGGACTGGTTGTGTTGTGTGTATAAACACAACACACTGCTCTGTCAAGGGTGATGTACACTCTTGACTTGATATGATTAGTAAGGTGGATGCATTTAGGGATAAAAACACATCAAGGCTTACAACTATTAATATATTGATGAAAATAAATGTTAAAAGTACAAGAACACTAAAAACAACAAACACAAAGTCAATAAATGATTAACCACAATGGTTTTCTAGTACTCACACTTGGCCTGGAGTTTCTGCCAGCACCTCCATTGATACCAAAGTGGAGCTGAGGATTGGACAGCAGATGGACATCCATGGCAACTTGATCAGAGGTCAGCTGGCCTTTGGACATCTCATGGAGGGTCCAATCTTCCTGCGTGGTTCTTGGAGAAAACCAGAAGCGTATCTGGTCTCACTCTGAAGAATCATCTAATCCACTCTTTTCAACCAAAGTCTGGAAAACAGAAGCAGAACTGTATTAAAGACAGACACACAAAAAAACCACCTGTTCAGATTTTATCGAATGTCAACATGACGTCTGTGGAGGCACATCTGATCTGATAGGAAAATGTGCACAAACTTAATGTTGGCGTGCTCAGCACATACAATACCAGTTCACCTTCCTCCGTATGTTATGCAAAAACAAACATGAGTTAGGCCGACAACTGACGCGTAACTGACTCCTTGACCAGAGGTGTTTCAAGGTCATAGGCTGAGGCTACAGGAAGCCCTCGCCTTCACAATCGCAAATAATCCAATGTGACCTGAAAGTGGTCTGAAAGTCATCGCGGTGTTTTGATATGTAGGAGTGGAGCCATCTGTCCCTCTGAAGGTTACACGACAACATCACAACAGGGGTAACAAGATGATCGACAAGTTATCCTAGATCAGGGCTCTGGAGCGCAAAGTGGTGGTGATTTGTCAAGTAGGTAATTGTACGGTAATTGTTCTGAAAATGACTAAGTAGAATCGCTTGTTGTTATGGCTTGATGCCAAAGTAAATATTGAGATGTCAAGAAAGTGGGTAATGGTCGCAACTGTTATAATAATTTCATAATAGGACCAAAGAATTGGCTCACGAAATATTGATACTTTTTGGCTTCCTGTCCAAATATGACATACACGACAATATGAAATTAAAGTAAAAAAACATTTTAAGGAAACGCGCGGAGGACTTACCCAACAGCTCTCCAGTAACCGCATCACTGTAGGAGCGATGGATCACACATATCAATCAACAGGTTATCAGAGGCAAAACTGGTCGGTCGTTTTTCTTCTCCGAGAAATCATATAACCTTTGACTTTGTTCTAAAAACGTCCTGCTCTGTTCGTCTTCCAGTCTGAGCGGGTGTACTTGGTGAACTCCTTGTGCGTAATGTGGCCAATGTGGCGCGTCTCCTGCTCCAGTCGAGGGAGTACAGCTCCACCCAACCCGTTAGTGGAAGGAGGGGCTGTTTCATTCAAGGTGTTAGAAGACAGTGAGTCACACAGCAAAGCATTTACAAACTG
>OMKK01067039.1:1216-17044 GCA_900302305.1 Polymixia japonica
ATATTCCAAGTGCATGTATCAAAGTCAAAATATAGAACTTATCACGTTACATGGAGACTTCAGTTTCACAGACATTTTATTGAACAGTGTCAAAGTGGGACAGGCCAAGTCAACTCATTGATTAAAAAAAAAAAAAAAAAAAAAAAAAAAGTTTTTTTTTTTTTTTTTTTTTTTTTTTTTTTTTTTAAGCGACAACCTTTTCAAATCAACCGAACCCAGCGGCGTCCGCTTCTGATCGAAAAGAGAGGAACATTTGGAGGGTTGGAAATTTCGTTTTAGGGAATATTTATCCGTAGTTTTCTTGCTTGTCTGCTGTGTAAATTCCTCTCTGCGAACCGTCGACGGCGCAGAGGGGAGGGTGTGTATCTGACGTCACTCAACGCTACCGAATGGACAACGGGACGTCAGGGCCTGACTCAAAAAGACCTTGAGTCTGCTGTCTGTCTGACCAGCTGTCTGTCTGTCTGTCCCTCTGCCACGTAAAGGCCAGGGCACACTGCCCCTGGAGACAACTTGCCCTCTTTGCATGCCGCTGCGTGGCAGTTACAGTTGACATAATTCAGTCCTGAAGACATGAATAATGAATCCCAACCAGGTGGGGATATCAAGTGCTCTCAACAAATAAACGTTTTACTGTGACACCACAATATACAGAAACAGCTGAGTTGTAAACATCTCTAAGTTGTGAGTTCCCTTTGCTACAGAACCACAGTAATCATACCAGTTCCTTAAAGGCAGAACAAAGAAAAGGGAAGTTAAACTAAGAGTTAGACCAAAAGTTAAACGCAATACTCTTAGTTCTGGAAAGGAGATGGAGGAAAGTAGGTTGTTTAACTGAAGTTTAGTACTACAGAGAGAAAGGTGAACCTAAAAGGACAGAGGGTGACCTGAGAAAGGCGGACAGAAGAAGTAAAGGAGTCACTGCAAATAAAGTACCAACAGGAGACCGCAGAACCAAGAGATGGGTAAAGGAGTGCCTCAGATTGTCTGGTTGCTGTTGATACTCTCTCTGAAAGGTACGATCCAGAGCCGCAGACTGAGTTTGGCCAGATTGTGTTGTCGCTTTAACGTGTTAGCTTAATCTCTAAAGATGGGTGTTATTGATTGTTACAATTCTATTATTATACAAGACGTGTGTTCCACTCTTCAGGTAGTCTTGCTAGTGATTGGTCTGTTCATCTGCCGTCCAGTCCTATTTGTACCGTCGTTGGTTCCACTGTGGTTCTCCCTTGCTCCTACGACTACCCCCAGAGCTCTGAAGAGGCAGGGGGAGAGCAGCAGCGTACTGGCAAGGTAATTAATTGAACAAGGCATAGTCAGCAGTTATAATATATCCCACAATCCTTTGCGTTTATCATTTTTACGTGGGGTAAAATCGGCAGTCAACATGAATAGGTGTCAACGAGCAGGACAGCTTGTGGATTGATGTGGTGTAAATGAAGCAGTCAAACTATTTCATTATCGTCCAGTTAATTGAAGTGGGTCAAAAATATCTAGAGCCACATTTACATTTGATCTGTCAACTGCTTATATGACCAGATCGTTATCAGTCAGTTCATTTGGTCCTGGGAATTTGTTCACCTTTGAAAGTGTCCACTAAATAAAAAGCCACTTCTTGCCTTTGCTTTTTGCTGCTTCCTGAAATGTGTCCCCTCCTCATTTTTCTGCTCTTGGTGGTCTGACCCTTTCTTGTTTTCTGCCATTAGCACTCTGTCCCGCTGTCTGCTGGAGTAGAGGGGGCAGGAGGCAGAGGAGAGCAGGAATACAAAGTTCTGTCTGAGATGTGGTGTCTGGGAGAGAGCCGCTGTATCACACCAAGGTAGAAATGATAACACACACACGCACAACACGTGCACACACACGCACACGCACGCACACACACACACACACACACACACACACACAGAACCATACAATACTTGCGTCACATGGTTTATAAAAATAATAATAATATTAAAAAAAATGATATATCTTAGAATTTGTTTTGTTTTAATTTGTTTAAATAGTACCAGATTTGCGGGGTTTGTCTCAGCATTGCAATGCAAGAGTGCTAGATAGTTCAGAAAGTCACAGAAAAGTGTTTGAATGTCAATTTAGTATACTTTGCAGTGATAGATAATAGTCTGATATGTCTGTGTGTAATGTCCAGTATCTGCTTGAACACTATGCCAGCTAATGAATATACAAAACAAATTTCCAAACAGACCAAAAAACAATGAATGAATGAATGAATTCACTCTTTCATTCATTCATCTGGCGCACTAAGCAGTATAGCACAAATACATAATAATTATTTACAAATACTATCTCGCTCAGGTCTGGTACAGACACATATAATATGACATATAATATTACCACACTTTTTTTTACAGAAAGACATACATGTGCCTGTTTTATATAGGTTCAAGTCCATGCACACACACAAGATTAACTCGAAATTCTGTCTGTCTGTCTGTCTGTCTGTCAGCTATGTGTTCCACAGTGCCGATATCTTCCTAGATCCGTCCTACCAGAACAGAGTGGAGTACCTTGGAGAACCTGGAACTAAGAACTGTTCTCTTAGGATCTCTGGGTTGAAACAGTCAGACAGTGGAACCTATGTGTTCTACCTCATCACCAGCCACCCCACACAGAAGATGCCAGAACAGAACGGTATACAACTCCTAGTGGCAGGTAAGTCTGGGCTTCAACACTGGGATATTAGATATGTTTAAAGCCAGAGGTTATATTTTTATTAGTGTTCTCTTGTCCTAGTGCTGAAGCTAAATGCCGATTCATGGTTGGTAAGACAAGTTAGTTATTTTCAAATCTAGCTAATCTAGCAAATCTAGTTCTTTGGGTAAATGGCACAAACCAAACCATACCAAACCTTGGCAGCAACAAAGTGGCTGAACGGAGTCAATGGAAACAGGTCCATAAAGGCATTTAGCATAAATAATAATAATAACAATGACTTTATTTCCATGTCAGTTTTTGAAAGTGTGACACTGTTGTCCTATTAAAGTAGGGAGTGTTGGCAGCTATGGTATGGTTGGTAACTTATAGTGGGAAGTGGCAACGTTTTCCCACCATGTTCTTAGACAATAATCATTGTGGAACACTTTATTTTCACAGAATCATCGTTTGTGACTCACAACAATATTCTAGTTACTACTAGCAACCTTTACAGCAAATGGAGGAAGCAAAATATTAGAATAGAGTAGAATAGAATAGAAGAGAATACAGTACAATCTAAATTTATCATCAAAGCTAGGCTTGAAATCTGTCCAGGCTTTCCCTCATGCTGATTTGACATTGTACTGTACAAATTAAAGTACATTGCACTATATATGAGAGCAACCACACAATTCCACGTCATTCATCCAATTTAAAGGGTATTCTCAAGAATAACCATGGTGTAATGGTGGAATGTGATGCTTTTATAAAACCGTTTCTCACACTTAATCATCATCATTTTAATGTCAATGTTCACCTGAATACAGACTCCTCAAACATAACCTCAAGGGTGAAGGGTTAGGCTTAAGGTTAAGTTTAGGCATGAAGCCTTGGGTTAAGATTAGGGTAAAGGCCAGGTCTAGGCATCATCAGTAATAGTGGTTAAGTTTAGGCACTTAAAAACAACTGGTTAAGATTAACTAACTTGTGAATGGGATTTAAATGAAAGTTATTAATTTATCATTAACTAACTGCTTGTGAATGGATTATAAATTAAAGTTATTCTAAAGTGTTACCAGATGTTTACTAGAATGGATGTAGAATCGGTGCTATCTGTAATGTGTTAATCAAATAAATAGTAAAATTGCTACATTGCATGACAATCGCACTGTTGACAGAATATGCTAAGCGTCAGCACACCCCGGACCAGTAATAAAACATACCAATGCATCTCCTTCCAAATGAAGTTTGATTCCTTATCCTTCTGTACTCTAGACTCCTCCAGTGCAGTTGCAGTGTCAGTGAGTCCCTGTGGTAACATCATAGAGGGTGTGCCCCTACATCTGACCTGCTGCAGCCCTGCAGCCAATCCAGAGGCCCGTCATAGCTGGTACAAGGACACTAGAACCGTCGCTATGCATGATGGACAAGTTTGGAGCATGAGTGATGTCAAGGCTCGTGACACTGGTACCTACTTCTGCCAGATCCAAACTAGAGATGGGGCACATAATTCAACAACAGTTGCCATTGATGTACAGTGTAAGTGAAGGTTTGAATGTTTTCTTAATTCAATTTTCAGGTGAAATGGTAAATAAATGCTGCATAATTCAACTCCATCAAAAGTAAAATGTACTGTCTGCATTACAAGTTACATTGTTAAATGTTCATACAGTATCAAGTTCACATCTAAATTAATTTACCTCACAGTTATCCATAAACAAGACTAGGTCAAAATCAATATATGGCTTGACTGTATATGGTCAATGTGCGAAATTGTCGTGCCGATTCATTTTGAAAGAGCAACGGCCAAAGGGGAAACTCCAACACTCGGTCAACCAATGATGTAACTTCATCATTCCATCAGTGAGTCAGTCAGTGACTCAGTGACAGACAGACAGTCACGTTTATAGGGCTAGCCCCGTCATCATTCATCTATCCATCCATCCAGCCATCCATCCATCCATCCATCTAGCTTAGATTTATTCATTTATTTATTATTTATTCCATCATTAATCCATTTATAACTTCATCCAGCCAGCCACTAATTCACCCATCCAGTCATCCCTCCATCTATCCACATATAAGTAAACAAACAAATAAACAAAAAAACAAATAATAAATAAATGAATAGATTAACAATTTATCGATAAATTCATTACAGAGCTGTGGTCAATTCACTTTCAACATACATTTATTTCTATTGATAGAGGAGCTTTCAATCTCAAGTATTTCATAGATGAGGCAACTTCACTATGTCATTTGCATTTTGACAAGACTGTGTTGACATTGTAACAGACTTTGTTAACACAACTGAACTTGCATTGAACCCGAGCCTGATTCATTTCTTTCTTTAGATCCTCCCCATCACACAGCTGTGTCTGTGTTTCCTGCTGGAGAGCTACCAGAGGGGGTTGCTGTAGCGCTGACCTGCAGCAGTAATGCCAACCCTCCTGTACACACATACACCTGGTACCAGGGTCCAGGATGTCTCACCACACCCAGAGAGACAGGCCAGACACTCAACATCACCAACATCAGCATGGAAGAGTCTGGGCAGTACTGCTGTGTAGCAAGCAACAAACACGGGTCACAGAACTACACTGTAGTACTCACTGCAGGTAGGTCCCGAGCATGCATACTATGCTGAGCAATAGTTAAATACGTAGAAGTTGCATTTCTGGGCACAGTACTAATCATTGCTGGTCATGTGCCAATAGACCAAGGCAATATGCTAGTTGCTCCTAAATGCCAAATATGGGTTTGCAAGTCTTTAAGAGGACTTGATAATTCTTCAAAATTGTTGGCCAAGTCAGCCATGTGCGACAACCTCCTCCTCCCTATTACTTGTTGTGAGTAACAAATGATATAAATAACTCGATTTTCTCTGATGGAAGTTAAGAAAGTCTCCCATGATGATAATGAAAAAAATCACTATCTTGATTCTAGCGGTCATACCAGCTGGGTTAATCAGTAATGAATAATGAATATTGTTATTTTAGAGTCTCTACCAATCTGATACTGAGGGTAGAGCTGAGGATCCATTCCTACAGACCCATATCCGTAAGATATCTTAAAGCAAGAAACCTGGGATAATAATAATAATAATAATAATAATAATAATAATAATAATAATAAGCTTTATTTATATAGCACCTTTCATACAAGAAATGCAGCTCAAAGTACTTTACAATAAAGAAATTACATGCACAGTGCTTCACATGAAAATAGACATAAAATGAACATAAACATAGGGATAAAATGAATGTAACATAAGACGGAAAATAAAATCCACTTGGTAATAATAATAAGAATAAGATGTTCAATGTTATCACTGAAAACCCAGTTTCCTCAAACACAGTGATTTTAACAGCCTGAGCAGCACTTCCAGAAAACACAAAGCTCTTTGAGCTGTTTAAATATATAGCACCTCCAAGTGTAACCAAACACTTCCAGACCTCCGGAGTCTCTATCAAGGACCTTAACCTCGTTTTAGGGACTTTAACCCTTATTAGATTTTGTGATAGCACCTCTAAGTATAATTTATATAGCAAGGATTTCTTGCCTTGTTCTGAATCTATATAGCACAGACTTCTGAACTTGTTCTGAGGACTTTGTATATAAGGAGGAGGACCTTAAAATCCATTCTAAATGTTACAGGAAGCCAGTGCAGAGCAGCTAAAACTGGACTAATGTGCTCCCTCCTCTTGGTTCTGGTTAATAGCTGAGCTGCAGAGTTTTGAATGAGCTGAAGTTTCTCAATGTTCTTTTTCGGGAGGCCAGTAAAAAGTGCATTACAGTAATCAAGTCAGCTTGAAATAAAGGCATGAATCAGTTTTTTGGCATCTTTTTGATTTATAAATGGTCATTCTAAAGTGAAAAAATGAACGTTTTCTTTTTGTTAATGTGGGACTTGAATCTGCATCTAAAATAACACCAAGACTTGTAACCTCAGATTTAATCCAGGGAATTAATTTCCCCAGATTATTAAACAGTATTTCTCTTTTTGTTTTAGGACCAACTAGTAGGATCTCAGTTTTGTCCTCATTTAACTTTAAGAAATTATCGCTCATCCATTTATTTATTGCCAAAATACAGGTAGTAATGGAGCTGCAGCATCATTTGGTTAAGCAGAGATGTACAGTTGTGTGTCATCCGCATAACTTCACCCAGGTCAATGTCTTTACACACAAACTATGTCGAGAAAACAGCTGCAATCCCTCCTCCTTTCCTGTTTTGTCTGACTGATAAAAATTATAGTTTGGAGGACAAGCCTCTATCAGTGTTGCTACACCAGTAGTGCTGTTTAGCCAGGTCTCAACTAAAAACATACAATGCTAATTCTTTTCAATGATCAGATCATTAACCAAAAGGGATGTCCTGGTTACTGTTGTAGGTGAAATTACTTGCTGTACCGTGTACTTGGCCTATGTCACCCCATGTCTGATAACGCAGATGTGCCATAAAAAGCATTTTTAAAAGATTGTTGTGTTTTGGAAATCAATATGGATTGAAATAAAACTTAATTTATATTTTTGGCAGGGGTCCATGCAGGGGACTTTTTGTTCACTGTAGATTTGAAAAGCATCTAAGAGGATTCAGATCCTCCTTGTCCAACATGACAGAATTACCCACTGCGTAAAGCATCCTGGATGCAATAACCTCTTGATAGGCACCAGTCCCAACCTGCTCCTCCCACATCCTAAACATTCATCATGACAGACATGCAGCAGAAAACAACAGGCTGAGTTTCTATCAGAAAGGAAGTACAACACAATGAGCAAAACTTCTCCGCTCGATTGGTTCTATTTTAAAAGAAGTTAAAAGTACACACGCTAAAAGGTCTAGCCAGAGTATAGCGTATACACAAATCAAACTCTAACATAAATGTCATGACAGACAGACAGACAGACAGACAGACAGACAGACAGACAAACAGCTACTCATGTCAGAATATTAATTCTCATGCAAGTACTGTAAGATTGCATGTTGCAGTTTGATCCAACTCTTATCCCTGTTGTGTCCATGGCAGCAAGAGTCCAGTCGTCTTCAACAGGATTGAGAATGCTGACTGTTGGAGTGGTGGTTGTTATCCTAGTGGCTCTCATAGCCATAGTGGCCTCTGTCATCAGCAGGTGAGTTACTTGGCTATACCAGACTATAACCAGTCAAGTGTCTGTGAAGTCTTTGCATCATTTCTGTGTCTTACTTCTGATGTCTTCTTCCAGTGATGACATGTTATCACTGATCATATCCTGTTGACCTGATCATATCCTGTTGTTTGTCTGAAGCAGCAAACACACTGTCTATGCGATAATGTCAACCGATTCTGGATACCACACAGGGCCTATTCGAAATCGGATACCATCTATACTATTCGCACTAAATGTGATGCTAATTATAATAATAATAATAATAATAATAATAATAATAATAATAATATAATAATTGAACATGTAGTGTGTTTCAATTGCACAGTATGTGAATTTTGTGTATGCGAGAGCTGCCCAGATGTACAGTATACTAGATTCGCAACATTTTCTGAGTATGCTGCGTTACTAGACATACTCAAACGCCCCACGGTGCATTGCTACTCCAAAACCTTGTGGCCATATGTAGGAAGCTGTGAGAAGATAAACAACAATGTATTGCTGCCTTCAAGTCAGGTCAGTTATATGCGGAACTGATGGAGATCCTGGCTCAACAACTTTGTAGAACATAAATTCCACCTAATGCACATCCTCTCTTCTTCATTGTGTCGCTGAAGGGAAAAATAGCTCTGTGTTTCTTGCAGAACAAAATAAAAAAACTAGCTTTATTTTAGCGACCAAAACCACTAGAACACACAACAGCTTGTATTTACAACTTGTGACTTGCCTGGTTATGTGATAGGCTACTGTTTGAATATAATTAGATCTGAACCATACGTTAGTAATAATATACTTCATTGTTACTTGAGTACACAGTATGCAGTACATACTAATTGAGTATGTAGCAGAGTATGTGCTAGTATCTGATTTTGAATACAACTACAGTATCACAGCTGGCAGACTGTCCTAAACACCTGCCTGTCATTACATTATGTAAATCAGCACACTGGCATCAATACTTGTGGTGACCCTGTATATCTTGATGTTTTCCTGTTTTAAAGTGTGGAGAACTGGAGCTCATGAACTTCTTCATGCTCTTGTAATTTACAGATGGAAGTTGCATGCACAGCTTTAGTTGTATACCTTCAATTATATGATTGAGTGATTCTACGGTCTCATTAATGCATTCTTATGAATGATGCCCTAATGTCATTTTGTTTTCTTTTACAAGGCTGTGTGCTGCACATAGAATGCTCTTGTACTACCCAAATATCCATACTCTTCCACTTAGGGTCATAGTAATGATGTTACTGCTGCTTTTCAGTGTATTACATTAGTGAAAGGCCTAATGATAATAATCATCATCAATAATAATAAAACTGCTCCCAATGTTAATACCCTTTTTGTAATCTCTATAAACAGATATATGCATATGAATGCAGAATCTGTAGGCAATGGGACAAGATTTTGGTATCGTAAGCGTTCTGGTTTCTGTTTGTAGTCTGTTTGTAGTCCGAGTAGTATTGACCAATCATGTTTGAGCAGGAGAGCAAAAAAGGCGGAACACATTGGCTGAAATGCAATATCAGAACCCGTTGGCTATCGTCTGATGACGATTTAGCTTTTTATTAGCTTTTTTTTTTAAATTCTAGCTTTTTATTAGCTTTTTAATTTAATTAAAAGTCCTGGCCCAGATATCCATTATCCGTTATCTGATGGGTTCCGCGATTTCCCTTTTTGCAGTATTTGTAAAATACAAAATTATATTATGTAAAAAATAAAAATACATTGAATGGATGTATGTAAATATAAATGTCAGTGACTTTTGTAAGTAATTTCTTGACCCTTTCAGGAGACGGCAGTCAGCCTCCAGTCACCAGTCCTACGTCCTCACTGAGACAACGGCTACAGCACCTTAGGTCCTCTGAAAGACCCAAGACTTATACTAAATCATATACAGTACAGCACACCCCAGAGCCACCAGGACGAACAAGAGACTCAACGTAACTCAAAGTAACCTACTAAGCAACCTCAATCTTTTTCAACATTGTCTTGCTTCAAATCACACCTTTTTCAACTCTTTTTTTTGACCATTGCTGCCTCAAGGGGACCGCTATCATCATTGCATGCAAGACACAATACTGAAACCAAACTAAAACACACATACTTGGCCTGCTTGAGCTGGAAAACCCATGACTGAAACCACATCATGTGCATGAAGATCAAAATCCTTCAGGATTCAATACTTGTACCATCCACACAGCACATGTGCTGCAGATAATACAGCGGACAATGCATCCCTACTAGCAATACATGAAACATGCTAAACTGAACAGGAGAAAATTAAATGTGAAATGGACTGGGCTTTAACGATTTAATTTACAGTAGTTTCGCTTGAACAGAGCTGAGCTGAAGAAAAGACTGTCAGAATAGCTCAAGGATAAGAATTAGCTGATGGACATTTAGGGGCCATAACCGGAGAAAAAGATGACTTCCTACAAACTGCTGTGGGACAAGCTAAATCTCTAGTCTCCCCTTTCTCCTCAGGCTGCAGCAGAACCTTTCTGATGTACTGGTTCAGTTTTGTTCAGGTAAAATGTTTAATGAAAAACTACTTTTCATTAGTAAAAAGAAAAACTTATGTTCACACAAATGTGTAGCCAAATCTGTGTGCCTGTATGCTACATGATGTATTATTGTTAGTTACTTTAGTGAATGTGTGAATTTCAATTGAACTTCCTGGGTTTATTTTGTATCCAGTTTATAGATAACACCAGGAACTATTTTTAGCACTCACATTTTGAGTGGGTTTTAACAACAAGCAGACAGTGCACTAAGAATGAGCAATGTCTACTTCTGACGCACCAAATAACTTATTATCAGACCCAATTAACGACTATTTTAGTTAAGCTTACATCTGTAGGGTTTTGAGTAAACTCCACTCTGATAAGGCACAAACAGATGCTAACCAGAGCCTGATGATAGCTGGGGTGAGGGAAGAGAACCAAGAGGACAGTGACTCCAACACCAGAGGCCTTGTTTATAAAAAAATGTACTTGGATTTCAGTTTGAGCTCCAGAATCTTTTTTCAAATTTTGCATCTGATGTATGTTTATGACTGAATGAAGTGTCGCACATAGTAATTACTAAGTAATTATCAAATGTTTTTTATTCCATCTTGAAATGCACTTTCCTATGCAGTAAATTTAGCCTCACTATAATGAGACTATAATAATTATATATGACTAACTTCAAGTGCTATACATAATTATGTTGATGTGGGTTTTCAACACTTTAAACAATATTAAAATTGTCGGAGAGACCTTTTTATGGGAAATGGACGGCATTTATATAGCGCCTTTCTAGTCTACCGACCACTAAAAGCTTTACAATACATGCCTCACATTCACACACTGATGGTTGCCATGCAAAGTGCCAACCTGTTCATCAGGAGCGGTTCAGAGGTTCAGTGTCTCAAGGACACTTCGACACGCTCTCTGGAGGAGCCGGGGATTGAACCAGAGAACCTTGTGATTATGAAACGACCTGCTCTACCTCCTGAGCCATGCCGCCCCTAAATTAATCTGTGTGGATGTCAAGTTTTATCTTACAACTGATTCTGAACTATGCGTAAGGCATTTCCAATATTAAATCTATTTCAAACTGTTTTATTCTTCTTACTTGGAATCATGATCAGAATCACCAAGATAATTTTCAGGAACCATGTGACATCAACAGGAAGGTGATGATACCACACCATCAACAGGACAGTGGTGTTACTGCACCCAACAGGACAGTGGTGTTACTGCACCCAACAGGACAGTGGTGTTACTGCACCCAACAGGACAGTGGTGTTACTGCACCCAACAGGACAGTGGTGTTACTGCACCCAACAGGACAGTGGTGTTACTGCACCCAACAGGACAGTGGTGATGCCGCACCATCAAATGGCTGGGGAAAAAAACAAACATAAAAAAACCCTCAAATTTCAGTATCAAAAAAAGTATTCATAAATTAATTCAGGTATGCAACAAGCTGTATATACATCTACATGTGTAACATTTTCAGTTTCAGATGTGTATTAATATAAATCCTGTGGTTGAATGAATGAATGAATGAATGAATTTATTTGACACATCTTAGTTGCCTTAGGTATACATTACATCAGCTCCAGGGAGACATATAAAATAAGCATACACATGAGCAAATATACAAAACCGTCAAGGATCCATTGTGGTCCTATGGTGTTAAAGATAGAAGTATATTTAGAGGAGGAAAGAAAAGGAGATGTGAAAGCAAAAAATATGACTTGGCAGTCAACCATACATACAATAAAAGGACACAAACTGTAATTACATTAAAACTATAAAATAAGGAAATGCAGAACAATAAAACAGCTAATCTAAAACCTATAAGGCTAAAAGATTAAGATACAATTATGATAATACAAGGTTATAATAATAAAAAGGGGAACAGGTTGTTAAAAACAGTTGGTTACAGTCATATGGTCGGTGGCATGAGGTGCTTCTTTAGTTGGTTTTTGAATGTAAATTTGTTTTGTGTGTGAGAGATTTGAGAAGGTAGTAAGTTCCATTCCATAACTGACCTATAAATAACTACGTTTGATGAGGTTAGTTCTTGGTACAGGTATCAAGTAACCTGAGCTTGTATTCCTGGTGAGATGGCTATTGCTGGTGTGCAGTATTTGATTGAAAAACTAGGCAGGCTGCTGATCAAATACAACATTTCTAAAAATAATAATTTCTAAAATAACGTGGACGTTGACGTCCACTCTGGTAATGCCCACAATTAGCCATATACGGGCAAGGAACGCCCTTTATGAATATTTATATCCATATAAATCTGCTGATCACGCTTCCCTCTGTGTGAGAAAATAGCCATGTCAGAGTGCAAGACAACTGTTATAGTCTTCCAACAAAGCCAAAGCAGCCATAGCCGCACTATTACGCACAGTCATATTGCATTCCTTTTATAATCACGTGAAAATCAATCAGTCTGTCAAATTAGCCATTAAAACCTTGAATTCATGGCAATTAACTGGGACACGCAACTTATGAGCCCATAATAAAAGTTGATTGCAACTAGGGAGCATATGGATATGGAGCATAAAGAATTTATTTGAAGTGGCAATCAAAAAGTTCACACCTGATTTCACTGCTATGTTGGTGTAGTTGCTATTTCCGTGTCCAAAATGTGCACATGGGTCAGAGTTTCCGTAGAGATACACAATTCTCCCATCAAGTTTTTTTTATAAATCCCATCTTTTGCATGGAAAGTGGTGTATGCATTTTCAAGCCCCTTTTTGTGCGTAAGCAAGCTTTATAAATGAGGCCCCAGTTGCGCATATTTGCTCCATGTGCCACCCAGAGGCCATATAAAATACAGCTATGATAACTATGGGCCTGTCCCATTACCCACACTTGGTATTTGTACTTAGCCAAGTACCCCCGTGAGTGACATATTTATGTTAAGTGTCAACAGTATCCAAGTGCCCAAGTACGGGCCCAAGTATGTGCAAGCAGAATACATTTGGGACACTCTGGATTGATGATGTCATCCAGTCGTGCATGCTAATAATCATTCAAACGCATTGTAATTTCTACTGAACATATTTAATGTATGCTACGATGTATTAGGATATATATTTTTATCCACAGCTAGTGCTAAAACAAGAATAACTTAAATTGGAAAGTTTTCCTTCTTGACATCTTGGCGCCTTCGCTTGTAGGATACACTTAGCTCTGAATTGTCATGGTTCAGCCCGTTGAGGCTTAGTTTCTAGTTTTGGTTTTTGGTTCTGTTTTTGTGCCCTGCGTGGTTTTATGTTCTTTTTGGTTATTCTGTGTTTCTCCAGGTTTGTTCTGCCTCCTGTTCCTCCCTCTCGTGCCTCCTGTTGTCTTGTGCTGATTGTACCTTATTTTGTTATGGTCTGGTGTGTTTCTAGTTGTTGTGAGTCTATGTTCCCTGTTCTGTTACGTTTAGTTAGTTCTATGTTCTCCCTGTCCAGTCTGAGTCCTCCCAGGTGTTGGTCATTTGTAATCACCTTCTGTATATCTGTCTTGTCTCCTCAGGGTCGGTGCGTTGTTTTCAGGTATGTGGGTCATTGTCTGTTTTGTGCTTCTGTGTCTGGTAGTTTCACGTCTTAGTTGTTTTTGAGTTATCCTTTGTGAGTTTTTTTATTCTTTAGTAATCCTCGTTTCTCTCTGTGTTATGTTTTCAGTTGGATTCAGTGTTCAGTTCATACGGGTTTTTGGACTTCCTTGTTTGTTTGACATTATTTGGAAATAAACTCCCTTTTGGGTTTTGTGATCACTACTGACTGCCTCACGTCTGTGTTTGGGTCCTCCCCGGTTCTAATCATAACACTCCTACACTTAGTACACAGATTTATCTTGCTTATCTTATTTTGCTACTTATCTTATTTTGCTTACTTATCTTAGTGCTATTTTATATATATATATATCCTTTTTTTTCTTAACTATGCCTACTACGTAGTTGATGCTCGCCATGTCTTAAGAATTTCATTGCTCAGAATGACCCTGTGTTATAATGTGCACATGACAATAAACACTTTGAACTTGAACTGAAAATGGTGCAGTCATCCTGTACTTCATGGGTAGGCCTGTATAACAACTGGATAAGATGAGATTTGCATTGATTCTAAACGTTTGCTGCGGTGTCCAAGGGGGGCTATCTTGAGTTTTCTCTTGATCAGCCATTCTGCGGGTTTCCTCAGACTATTTAAAGGAAGAATACACGAGATACATACTTCTAAACTAAAATCCTCACACTTTGCCATTTGAATTAGATCCTCTTCAAGTGGTGGCTGAGACGATATAACATTCATCCATCCTTGTGGTGTTGGTAATCAAGACATTCATGATCTGAACTAGGCCAAGGTCAGGTGAAGAACTTGAAGCAGTATGTAAACTGGGCGAGGTATGATTTGAATTGATTGTTTACTATGTATGTTCTATTTATGTTGTGACTGTTTACTTCTAGTTTCAAGGGAGTGACAGTTAAAGCTAGACAGTGAATCGTAGGTAATCTTCTGTTTTTGTGTTATTGCTCTGATGGTTTCCAAATGGCCTATTAAGGATAAACATTAGAGCTTCTATGGGGCTCCTGTGTGCAGTGGTGGGTTAAATGAGGCATGACTGACCTTGGGAATATGGAAGCTCAGCGCCTGAGGTCATTCCCCTGTTGTCTGCTCCCAGTCTTCCCCTCTTAACCTCTCTCTGAGGGACCCTCTGAACAGATATATCTTCTCCATTTTCCTCTTCTCACTGTTTTAAATGTACCTCTAATTCAAAGGAATCTCACTAATGCTTTTATCTAAGCCAACCTACAGCAAGTGAGCAGATAGGGGGGGTTCAGTGTTTTGCTCCAGGACACTACCGGTGCACATGGCTGTTAATGAACACATATGACTCATTTCCTTTCTTCCCAACTTACTGAAAGAGAAAATAACTTGAACAACCTCAGAGGGACATCTGAGATTTAGATCACGGCGACACACTGCTAGGAGTCAAAACACAAACCACAAATCAAACTGCTTTTTAATGTCATCGCCATTATCTTGTTATTGGAACCCTCATTTCCCCGGCGAATTAAATCCAACGATCTATTTATTATTAGAACAAAGAGTGGGTGTATCAGTGTATTTGAGAGTGAATGTACGATGACTTTTGATTCCCAGGAAAATTAAAACCACAACGTTTTAACCGAGGATAGAGCCAGTAACCTCCATTTTGTCTGGTTCAACAGAGGGCCCTCGTGACATTCTAGGGACAGAGAAAAGAAGGGAAGAATGAAATGTTGGGGGGAGGAATATATGAAAGGAAGAGAGGAGGAGATGAAACCAACGGTCCCGAGACAGGACTATTCATTGAGGTACAGTAAGAAGACGATAACATGCAATAATTTATAATAACACACATGCGTCCACCAGCAGGGCAAAAAGAGGTTGTACTTTCAGGAAAAGGATGTAGGTTTTTAAGAGGGACCTCCAGAGAGGGCAGGTTATTGTTATTGTAAGTTAGATGTGCGTCAGGCTGGGAGGACA
>OMKK01067044.1:0-14637 GCA_900302305.1 Polymixia japonica
TGTGTACACATGGGTGCCTTCTGCTCGCAGCGGTTCACATTTAGGTCACACTCTGGTGGTGTATTGCTACACTGGTTACATCACAGACTTGAGCTTATCACTCGACCTTTATATTTTCTCTCTCTCTCTCTTTCTTTCTCTCTCTCTCTCTCTGTGTTTCTCCTATTTTTATATTATTTTATAACATTTTATAGTAAATTACTATGGACGTCAAAACACCTTTGATTATTCTGGTATAATAATAATAATATAATCTGATCCGACATCCATTTCTGATGTCATCTTATTCCTGCTTATGATTATTCTGTCCCGTTTCCAATTCCTATGAATTATCATACAGTGCTCTCGATGTATGTTCATAATTTCTTCAGTTGCTGTCCATATCGTTATCTCATGGTGCTTGTAGCTACTCTGACATCATCATAGAGCGCGAAGTCCTGATGCAGAAATACATCCATCTGGTCCAGATCATGGAGACTGAGAAGATAGCAGCCAATCAGCTGCGTACACAGTTGGAGGACCAGGGCACTGAGATAGAGAGACTTAAAGCTGAGGTATCAATGCACACAAGTTTAAAGCTAACATGCAATGTTAATATCAACATAGTGCATTTTCCATCATAATGGGCTATTATAATATGTGCTGCTAACTATCTGATGTTTTGGTTTCAATGATGTTCGTTCTCCTGTGTCCATATATTTACCTGGTGACTGTTGTCAGATTGTAGTGTTGAACAAAACCAAGGAAAGGATGCAACCTTACCAGAACAACCAAGAGGAGGAAGACCCAGATATCAAAAAGATCAAAAAGGTACATTGGTGGTATCACTCATATTACTGATAGTTTGTAAATTTGTGTACATTCATGTTAACTAGTATAGATAATCTCACCTCTCTGTGAAACAAATTAATGAGATAAACAGACAGACAGACAGACAGACAGATACACATTGATACATAATCTTTGCAGATTGATTATATATTGTTGCTATGCAGGTGCAGAGTTTCATGCGTGGCTGGCTGTGTCGGAGGAAGTGGAAGATCATTGTTCAGGACTACATCTGTTCTCCTCACGCCGAGAGCATGAGGAAGAGGAACCAGATTGTGTTCAACATGGTGGAAGCAGAGACAGAGTACGTCCACCAGCTCTCCATCCTAGTTAACTGTTTCCTCAGGCCGCTTCGCATGGCTGCCAGCTCCAAGAAACCTCCCATTAGCCATGATGATGTGAGCAGCATATTCCTCAACAGGTACAGTACATCACATAACTACAACTGACACGTCACAGCACCAAATCAGTGATTCTTTTGCCAATATTTTCTATCTACTTTCTATCTATCTTTTTGTCTTATTTCAATCTTCTACTTGATAGTCAGAGTATCAGACGTGTGGCTTTAGTGACGTGAGATGTGTTCTTCTTCTCCAGTGAAACCATCATGTTCCTTCATGAGATCTTCCACCAGGGCCTCAAGGCTCGGATAGCCAACTGGCCCACACTAGTTTTGGGTGAGTACTGCTGTGAATATTTCTATCAATACAATATCTAGCTATACTGGATTCACCTTCAGTACCCATACTGCAAATACTATTTAAGCCTTTGCAGTTTAGCTTCCACTTTCACAGGATGCGTTTGCATTTGATATCTGATATCTATCTGATATCATGTTTCTATGTATTTTTTTGTCCTATCCAGCGGACCTGTTTGACATCCTGCTGCCCATGTTGAACATCTACCAGGAGTTTGTACGTAACCACCAGTACAGCCTGCAGGTGCTGGCCAACTGTAAGCAGAACAGAGACTTTGACAAGCTGCTAAAACAGTACGAGTCCAATGCTGCTTGTGAGGGCAGGATGTTGGAAACCTTCCTCACCTACCCCATGTTTCAGGTAACGCTGCTCTCCTCATCATCACTAACGCTGACGACGTTATCTCTGGTCTAATCCACACGTTCATTTACGCCCACTCGCCCATTCGTACCTTAACATTTCAAATAGCCAGACCAAGCTTTCCACCAAACACCTGCTGATTTGTGTGTGTGTGTGTGTGTGTGTGTGTGTGTCTTTGTGTGTGTTTGTACATGTGTCTGTGTGTGTTGTGTGTGATGCGTTTCGATGGTATTTAAGATTCCGCGATACATTATCACTCTTCACGAGCTGCTGGCACACACACCTCATGAGCACGTGGAGCGCAAGAGCCTGGAGTTTGCCAAGTCCAAACTAGAGGAGCTGTCAAAGTAAGTGTGTGAACTTCCTTGAGCAAAGGGTCTCTGAGGCTGTCGTGTGATGCACGAGGGTGTCATGCATGCACGGGAAAGATAACGAGCGTGATGATTTATTGTGTTGTCAGGATGATGCATGACGAGGTGAGCGACACAGAGAACATCAGGAAGAACCTGGCCATCGAGAGGATGATTGTAGAGGGTTGCGACATCCTACTGGACACTAGTCAGACCTTCGTTAGACAAGGTAAGCTGGCTCGACAACACCTCGCACGTTCCGGTCAGTTCGTCGAGGCTTTTCCGGTCACTCCCGGTGCTTCTCCTCTCTGCCAGGCTCTCTCATCCAGTTGCCGTCGAGCAGCGAGCGAGGCGTGCTCAGCAAGGTCCGTCTGGGCACCCTGTCGCTCAGGAAGGAAGGAGAGAGACAGTGCTTTCTTTTTACCAAACACTTCCTTATCTGTACCCGCACCTCTGGAGGCAAACTGCACCTGCTCAAGGTCAGACCACCTACGCGAGAGGCTCATCACACTACACGTAACACATGCAGAATATGTACTCAGCCACGCTAACCTCTTCATAGATCTGAATTACCAGCAACGCCATATTTCTCTTCCCCTAACAGCAAGGAGGGACATTGTCTCTGATAGAGTGCACCCTAATTGAAGAGCTGGATGCCAATGATGAGGACTGTGGGTATCACAATCTTCACACTTACACTGATATAACTACATGATATTACATCCTTTTTGTCTTATGTACTACTCCAATTCTAGTGATGTCGCTCTAAAATGTGTCTGTTTCAAAGATATGGCCCATGTCCTTATTTTTTGTAGACAATGCAGCAGGACAGGGCTTCAATCATCTTGAGTTTAAGATTGTGGTGGAGCCCCCGGATGGTCAGTCCTTTTCTGTAGTCTTGTTGGCCCCTTCCCGCCAGGAGAAGGCTGCGTGGACCAGTGATATCAGTCAGGTAAGACTTAACTAAAAAATAACTAAACCCCAGACCATTTTTTCAGGGTTTGCCTCCATCTAAAGGTTAAAAGCTTGTTATTGCAATGGTGAGCTGCTATTGGTTGATCTTGGTGCCCTGTGATGACAAACTGGTAACATGACATCACAGGGCACCTGTTTAACCTTTAGATTAACCTTTCAGGCAAACTCTGAAAAAATGGTCTGGGGTTTAGTTTAGTAATAGGTAAAAAGCCGTATTTGGAAGTAAGGGTAAGTGGACAACCACAGTCACTTACAACAACACATGAGAAGTAGAGCTCAATACTTGACATTTCTCATGTCTCTCTTATGTTTGTCTCATGTCCTTTCTATCTGTCTACTCTCTGTCTAGTGCATTGATAATATCCGCTGTAATGGCCTGATGACCAGTGTGTTTGAGGAGAACTCCAAGGTTACTGTGCCGCACATGATCAAGTAAGAACACAGGGAGTCCAAAGATCCCTCACTGGGCAAGATTTCTGTATGGATGGGGGAGGACTCAGATTCAATTGTAGTAGTAAAGATTACATCAGTACAGCATGTATAAGGATTAGAGTCCAACGTGTTTTACATGCATTGGATTCTGATGCCCGTCAGGCAGTCCAGTGCCCTGATGTAACCAGTCACTGACTAGGCTTCCACTGACCACACTTTGATTGACAAGAGTAATGCCACACAAGCACCGTGTCATGGAAACGCTAGTTATTGAAATAGTTTTATTTAAATTGACAAAAAACAAAAACAAATTGTGATTTGTGAAGAGAACAGTCTCTTACTTGGGTCTGTAAATGTGTCTTACAGGAGGGCAAGGAGTCACTAAACACTCAACAAGTGGGGGCATTGGCTGCCCCCCTATTAGAAGCTATTAGAACCATCATTTCTGTTTAACTCTTTTTTTTTGTTTTTAGATGTGATGTTATTATATCTATCTGTTTTAACAACTTAAGAACGTTCAGTGGAAACGTCTTGGGAAGCACAAGTCTCACAAATAAAATGGCATACATATATCGTAAAACCTGGCTGTTGGTCCTTCTTTTCTCCCTAAGGTCTGACGCCCGACTGCACAAAGACGATGTAGACATTTGCTTCAGCAAGACGCTCAACTCTTGCAAGGTCCCGCAGATCCGTTACGCCAGTGTGGAGCGCCTACTGGAAAGGTTGACAGACCTGCGCTTCCTCTCGATAGACTTCCTTAACACGTTCCTCCACACGTACAGGATCTTCACCACAGCCGCCGTGGTCATGGACAAGCTGGCTGACATCTACAAGAAGCCGTTCACCTCCATACCTGTCAGGTACATGTAGCTATTTGTAATTCAAATGTAATGTCAGTATTCCACCTAGATACATACCTTCAATGTTCTGTAAACAATAATGTAATTGTGGCTGTTTGTTTACCATTATACATATTCATCCATATTCGCTCTTCCCCCCTCTTCTCTCATGTTAGACTCAAGCATGGCTTTATACAATACCTTTCATTAATACCTCCTTCACATCATCATGGCTAACGGGAGGTTTCCATCACACTTTCTCTCGTCCCGCCTCTCACTCTCCTGGCATTATTCACCTCCCCTTTTCACGTTCCACCCTTTTCTTTCACTCCTTTTGGGCTCCTCCTCCACTCCCTATCGCTGTCCCTCTCAGGGTCCAGTACCACTCATCTGATCGTCTGTCCATCACGTCTCTCTGTCCCGACTACAGTCTGAAGATCACACAGCTTGCATTGGACCAGTCCAAGTAAATAGCACCCACATCTCTACCCTGCATCTCCTGTTTGGTCATCATTTCATATACACTGTGATCCCCCTCTGAAAAACATACAGTACTTACCTGATCAATCCCTACAATGTTTCATATTGACAGGTATATGTATTTACCATAAAACTTCAATTAATAGCCCGGGCTTTTATTTGCTTCAGTTGCTGAACTCAACCGGTCTATATGTGGGACAGGCGTCTATATGGGACAGGCCTTTAATTCCTCATAAATTCGCACAAAACTCACCAAAGCTCAGCAAAGATGGGAAATACCGTAGCCTACTATTGAATTGTTTATTTAAACCAGTATGAATATTACTTATATTATAGGCTGCTGAATAACATATCAATTACTGGTACAAATCATTAATTTGCTTTCGCTCCGAGAGACAGCACATCAACCTCATGCACTAGAGAGAGAGACGGAGAGAGAGAGAGAGAGAGAGAGAGAGACCATACTGCTAGCCTAATGCTAAGGAAAGGATGAATGCAAGTTAAAAAAAAAACCAAAACAATACGCTATGAAAGTGATGACATCATTTCCATAAATAGAACATGCTTGGAGACAAACATTTGGTTAAATTAGCTTGCTAGTACCATTGACCGTTATAAGGTTTAATTACTCATATGAACATTCATGCTGCAAAATATGAAATTATCTGTACCGTAGAAAGTGAAAGCAATAAAGTGAGCTGTGTGGTTTACCTTTCTTTATTAGTTTAGGTTCATTGTTAAAAAGTGCGGAGATGCCGTTGAAACCCCCTGGAGACAACGCTGGATCTGATTGGTTGTCTCCATCGGGCCGTTGCTATAGTCGTTACTATGTGATGACACGGCACTTTCATAGCGTATTGTACCCGGATTCTAATTGAGACCGGCCTTTATTTGTCAAAACGTGTAGCCACACCCGGCCAGTAGAAGAGATTTGCCATTTATTTGGGACTCGGCTTTTAATTGAAGTTTTGTGGTATGAGTTTTTCATATTAAAGGTGAAATATGTCATATTTTCTATCCACTAGAGGTTGCTTGTGTTCACTTGTTCAACTGAAAACACTGAAATGAGCATTGTTGTGTTGTCAGTCAGACAAAAACTTTCTTCATCAAAATATTTCAAACTTAAAAATAAATATGTATGTTTATTTTTTTCGGGAAAAGCAATACTTTTAATAAGAATATTTATGCGATCTCTGTGGATGTCTTATTTTTATTTAATTGTTTGGTTAGTAGAAAAATAACATATATGACCTTTAAAGCAAGTGGACAGTCCACAGGTAGGAAAATAGAGAAGGCTACAAAGTAGCTGAGAGATAGTAAAGACACTCTGGCAGGTTTGGGTCCTAGGCCAGGTCCTATGGTATGCATGCTGCCCCAAAGGCACAGGACTTGACCAGTTCAGTCTCCTTACTCACTGTAGTAATGTTACTCTGGATTTGGTTCATCTATAGGTCCTCTGGCTCTGGCCTCCTACTAGTTCCAGTTTAGTGTCTCTGGTCCTTTTCCTCTGGAACTGCCTGTCAGAGGATCTGAAGGCATCGCAGTCTGTAGACATTTTTAAACTTAAACTTAAGACGTACCTTTTTAGCCTAGCTTTTACTTAAGTGTGTGTTGTAACTTTCTTGTTTTAAAATTTCTCCTTTTATTTACGAGACTCTCAGTCTCTCAGATTCACCAGGTTACTTGTTATGTTGCTTTATTTACTTTTTATTATTTCTATTGTCAAGCACTTTGTATTGCAACTTTGCATGAAAGGTGCTACATAAATAAAGTTTGATTGATTGATTGATTGATTGATTGATTGATTGATTGATATGTATTATTCAGCTTCTGATTTTCTCCATCCTGCCTCTATTCCTCTTTCCCCTCTTACTGTCCTCCTTCCTCTCAGGTCTCTGGAGCTCTTCTTCGCTACTAACCAGGGCACGTGGGGAAGTGACCCCTTGAACAACAAGTCCCCCAGACTGTGCCGCAAGTTCTCCTCTCCTCCTCCTCTCTCCATTCCCTCTCGCACGTCTTCTCCCGTCCACTCCCGAAAGCTCTCCCTCAGTTCCCCCGTCGGCGCTAAAGCGGGAGCGTTGGACATTTCCGCGACCCCTACCTCCTCCGCAGCCAACTCCCCCACGTCCGCTCAGTGTCCCTCCATCTCCTCTCCACCTCCCGGCTCAACCAAGCCCCCGTCCGGCTTCTCTTCCCCCCCGCCCACGGCCACTCGCGCTCCCAGCTTTCCCCAGGCCTCCGGGGTTTCCTCGCCGCCCCCCGTCTCCACGAAGGCCCCTCTAGACCTCAGCCGCGGCCCCAGTTCCCCGGAGCTCAGCCCAGCTGCCGGGGAGGACGTCAGCGGGGAGCTGCCTCGCATCGATGCCTTCTGTGGAAAGCTGAGGCGAAGCATACGCAGGGGTACAGCTGGGACACGGAAACACACAGCTCACACACTGTCAGTCACACACTTAAATGAACACACCTGCAGGCACACTGTAGTGGCACAGACACCATTCTGCCTATATCCCAGATAGCAGACACATTTGGGTCAAATCTGGCTCACTTTTGGCACTTACGGCCCAGTTCCGGCACTGGCAAGTGTTGTGTGGGCCAGACGTGGGCCAAATGTCATGAGCCGGGCCTAACTTGTGTACAGCGTGGGCCAAATAAGGTGGACTTGTGGCTGAGTTTAGGTAGCCAGACTCGCCCTGAGTCAACGCCGTCATTCAAGGCCAGATTTGGGCCATAAGAGGATGTGGGCCATCTGCAGATGTGGGCCACATTTGGGCCAAACATTAATTGCTATCTGGGATGGAACTTTGGTTTAATACCAATGTAACTGCAGATACATACAGTTTGGCTCTTGTTTTCAAACTGGTCATCACAAGTCTATCACATGGCATTAGTGTAATCTATAGAAGTTAAGCTAACACTCTCAAATTGTGTATAATTCTGGCATTTGTTTTGAAAATTCTGACTTGAATCTGAGCTCTGATATTGGCCCATCAACCCAGGGAAAGAAAAAGATGTAAATGGGTCATCATTACCCTTTGGAGGAATAATCTTACTCTTACATCAGATGCTGTGTTTGACCCTGTGGGGCCACCGTCACCATCTGGCCAAAGCTAACATCTTGTGCATTGGCAGACCATTAGGTCAAAACACTAGCCAACAAAGTGGAGAGGTGAGAAGTGGAGAGTTAGAGTTATTACATGGTGTGGAGTACCTCTAGAGGAAAGTGACACATTATTAAATGTTGAGAGATCAGATGTTGATTGCAGAGTGCAGATTTGTCTTGTAAGGACTTTGTAAGTTTTGTAGGTATGAAAAGAGCCCATTCTGTAGCCCACAAGAACTTGGATGACCTGTGTGCATCTAAAGCTGTAACATTAACATTTTGGATGAAATCTGTACACTTTATAAGAGCAAGTAAATACAAACATCTTGTATGAGATGTGATTCTGGGACCTTTCCACAGCTGTGTTGGAGTCAGTATCTCTGGACAAGTTTATCCCTGAATCTCCAGCCACCAGTGAACCAGGGGACATGTCTCCCTGTCGCTCACCCTCAACACCAAGACATCTACGCTACAGACAAGGAGGTATGACGTACACACACACACACACACACACGCACACACTCACACACATACACAAACGCCACACATCTGGGAGTGGGTGTAACTGTAGATGACAGTGCGCTTCAGCGTGCTGGATCACTGTAATCCACGTTCGCTGAGGTCGCCTGTGGATGGGAAGAAGGATCCTTCTCTTCTCTTGATAGGACACATATCTCTCAACTGCAGGGGAAGTAAGGCTTCAACTACTCTCTGCATCCCACCTCTCCCTCCCAGATCCACTGAATGATTCTTTTTTTCTTTTTTTTCAACCAGACATTGTCATCATAGTTTCACCACAGAGAAAAACTTTTAATTTCTCACCTCCTTCCATTCCTTGGTTTCTAGCCTAGCCTGTCCTCTGCAGCCCTCTCTCCTTAGCTTTTCCCGGCTGAAGGGCACCCCGGAACAGCTAAGAGGAGCTGGAAGCTTCCCCGTGCACTTTAAGTCCTCGCACCTCAGTCCATGTCCGGTCCCACCCCCCAATCTCCATGGAGACACCCCCACCTCTTCTGCTCCGCTAGAGCAAATACACGTCAGTATTAACAGTGCCACCAGCAAGTAGGGCTCACTTTGGCAGAGCCTACCTTCTTACCGGGTGCCGCGCGGTTTTTCACGAGCCATCACAACCTCCGTGTGTTATTGGTGTTCATAGTTGCAAAATGTTATACGATACACTTGAACTATTCGGTGTGGGTAACTCCATATACATACAAACTGCATAAAGACGAGCAATGTTTCGCTGAGAGAGAAACACAAGCGCTCGATATACTGTATGAGAAGGAGTTTGTCCGCTAGGTAATTGTTATGATCGTAATAGTACTAATAATGTTTTTCAAATTCTTAACCACACCAACTTTCAGAGGTTTAGTCGATGCTCTATCTGCTACTGTTAAGGGCATGCATGCTAATTGGCAGTGTAATCTGTGTCTAAGTCTACATGTGGGCCTGTTTATTTACTGTACCGTTGGATACAGTAAGACATTGTAACAAGCCATGGAGGCAGTTGATAGAAAGGCTATGCTAACTGTCAGGCAGGATGTTTGGCCTGAACTGAAAGGCTATGCTAACTGTCAGGCAGGATGTGTGGCCTGAACTGAAAGGCCCTGCTAACTTCCAGTATGACTTGTGTAGTTTCCTAAGGTGAAACGAAGAGCATCTTTTGTTTAATGTCATTAGTCGAGTTTGACCGGGTAAGTGTGGGTCATCAGAAGGCAAGTCAGTGCCTTTACTGTATACTGCACCATCGTGAAGCATGACATTTGGGAAAACGGACTGGTGAATTTCTAAAACGTAGATATCAAGAATGAGGACAAGACCTTGCCTTATTAAACCTGTGGAACTTCAACTGTTTTTGTTAAAGGCTTCATTTATGGCTGCAATACTTGTCTAATTATTATTATTATTATTATTATTTTTACATGTGGAATCAACATACTTAAGTTTTTTGGGGGTGCATCAAGTTCTTGTTGACCATCATGTTTTTCTAATTTCATCATTGCCATTGAAATCCATTGTTTCTGAATGTCTGACACTGAAAACTCCTCTGATTAGGAATCAACAAGAATCAAGTTAATTATCATGGCTCGTGTTAAAAAAATGATAGAATCCTCCTTTTATACAAGAGGGAGGTTATTAAGGAGGGCAAGGATGTTGTCTGTATACTGTATTTTAGAGGTCAAATACTGTATTACTGGTGTTAATGTGTACATTGAACTTTGTTGATAAAACTTGACTGATCTTTCGTACTTGACAGCATTTTTCTGCATCTTTAATTTAATTGTATCACATTACAAAATAAGAAAAGTTTCCAATTATTTTTGTCAAGTAGTAACAATGTGCACTTTCCCGAAATCATTTTACATGTGTGACTGTGTCCACCCAGGAGTGTGAGAGCGTGTTTGTCCAGTTTAAAAGTGGCATTTGGCGTTTATGGTGCAGCAAAGTTTGTCTTTTTAACAAGAATGACCCCAAACTAATGAACCATTTTTTATTCCAAATGCAAGGTTCTTTTATATCTACATTTTTTTATGTCGCCCCCACTGTAGTTTGATTTTCCATCCAAATTGGAACTTAATATATTCTATATAGGTTTCATCAATAATTCTTGATGTTATCTTTCTTAGAAACTGCACACTTTTACACTTGCAAAAGATTGGTTTGATTTTAGAAGTAGTTTGACTACTTCGGTGACAGACATTGACATGTACACAAGCCAATCTTTAGAGCAAGGCTGAGTTATTCATAAATAACTGTAAGTGAAGCTTTTGAGCTATTATGTCATAATTTCTTTGTTGCTATTGTTTCACTCCAAGTTTTAATAAAGTTTTATAATTTCATAATGGCCTTCAAGCCTTTTCAATAGACATTGGTGCTATCTACAAGGGAAAGTTTGAATTTCAGATGATGGCAAATGATACCGGCAGACTTTTCTTCCTTCGATGTCATTACAGTGACGTTTAAGATTTCCGTTTGGTTGCCCTTTCTGTGTGAGTGTCATTTGCTTATTCTATTGCTTTGCTAATTTTTCTTACTTTGACTCACAACTTAATCTTTTATTTGTTGGGCAATTGTTGGATCTTTCTCAACAAGTATATCCATAGGCAAATTAATATGGTTTCCAACATTTCCATTCTTATTTATTTCTACCAATTTTCAAGTTGTAGTGTTGTGTAGAACTGCAGATATTACTAGCCTCCAAAGTAAATATTCTAAGCACAATATGTCTTGTATCTGTGAGGTAATGAAATTAGGATCTTTCACACAAATCTCAAGGGCCCAAAATGTATACCTCAACAACAGTCTGTATACTATGCATAGTCAAGGTGCATCAAAGACATTCTGAACTAGTCAACGGTGCGATAACTTCTAACTCAGAAAAGGCATACATGTCCTACTTGACAAAACACTGTCATGCTGTCATTTGATGTGTTTCATGTAAAATAAAAAAAGGCTTTGACAGAATTTCTCAGGCTCTTTCTTGCGTATGCTGCTGATCACTTCATGAATTGGCTATTTTAGCTGCTGTATGAAAACAGGGTGGTCAGTCTCCTTCCTCGTCTGTTCAAATGGTCGATGTTTCCTCCTTGATGATGTCAGTACTCCCTGCTGCCTACTTCTCTACCTAACTACCACCGTTTGGAGCTGTACTGAGCCGCACTCGACATTGACAAACTCAGCCATTTTCGTTCGCTGAGTAGTTAGCATTAGTCTACTCAAGGCTATAGTAATAAAAAATGATTATGTGTTCATTAAAGAAATGAAGGAGCTGTCATTTGAAGACGTTAACTGTGTCTGCGTGTGTTATATGAGTGATCCTCACCTTGAGGAACTGGGATTCTATAGTGTGCAGTTTGCAAATATCTACAGTTTGCAGTATGTGTTATACTGGGAAATGCATGTTTGGAATGCAGCAGCAATAATAATCTTAAACATTTCCAGTTAGGACACTTATTTATTCTGTAGATTATACCAATAACACACACTCCTTCTGTCTAGGTACATTTTTGGTTGAGTTCATATCACTTGGCCTTGAGTCAGCTGGATTCACGAGATCACAAGTTCACCGCAAGAATCCATCTCGTCAGGCTTCAAGTTAATGCGACTGTAGCTGAACCACAGCTGGTTTGGACCAATCTGCGTCCTATGAGGAACTACTGGCAACTACGGCCGTGGTTTAGGTGTGACGACCTAATACATCCATGGTGATTAGGCTGTGATGGACAGATGGTTCATCCAATCACCTGCCAAGTATTTTTTGAAAGTGCCTGCCCTTTTCCAAACAATTTCCAATGAAGACTTCCCAGATGGTTCTGTGTAACTAACCATCTGGCGCGTCAGGTTACTGGATATGTGACAAGACAACAATCCACAGGGAGGACAGACACCAAAGTGCTCAGAAGCTAGGCAGTGCGCAACACAGGAACTAGGACCCAGGGGACAAGTACATGACAGGAAGGGAGGCCTTAAAAGACAGCTAGGCCAACTCTGTGGACACACACACAATATTTAGCAGTATCTCATCTCTAGTCATCTTAATTTGGAGACGGCTAAAAGCACTGCTGATGTCACTCACCCTCCCACACATAATATAGGAGCTTAGTGAAATTTTGAAACCAGTTTATTGATGATATCTGCTGCTTTTTGGTTATACTCTCTTTTTTGCCACACGCTTGGCAAGGAGAGCCCACATACAGATATTCATTTATTGCCATACATAACAATGTGTATGTTTTTCAAGATCTCTCTAGGCACATACATGTGTCAAATGGACCTCATTACTTTGTGTGTGTTAGATGAAAATATTAAAGTGCAATGGAGCCTACAATGAAAATTGAGTGGAACAAGTTTTTTGTAGTATTGGATTAGACCAATAATAATATATAGAACTGAAGCAAAGTGGGAAGGAGACGTATCCACATCTTAGTTTGTATATTATGTTGGTTCCATGTATTTATTAACCTTAGCTGTATTACGTTTTATATGCTATTCCTTCTTCATTGTATTATTTTGGCTGCTGCAAAAACCTAATTTCCCCACGGGGATAAATTAAGTTTGTTAAATCTATTTCACATTGATGAATTATGTGATTCATTTTTGCATTCGGCCTACATTACATTCTATTTGTGGTGACACACAAATACCTACAAAATGTATTTTGACTTAACATTTGAGTTAATTTTTGAATTAAGTCATTTTACATGTCTCTCTAGAGAGTACTTTGATGGGAATGAAGTAAATATTTTTCACAGGTGTGTAAACTCTAAAGTGGCAGCAGACATGGTGAAATTCTTCTGCGACACCGGACGGTGAACGAAATCAAGGAGGTTCTATAATAACTGGAGGATGAAGGGGAAAATGGCCGCCCATTCATTTAAACGAAAGCTGCTCACCCAGCGCATGAAGCAAAAACCTTTTTTACTTCCTGGTTTACTCCCAGGTTTACGGCCCAAGGCGACCCTGAGGTGACGTCACACACAGAAAATAAGATTTTATACGGCTCTGAGTGATTTTTTAAAGAAATCGGCCTTCATGGTTTAAAAATACGTAATTCAAAGAGTGTTTTAAGGTATTGTGTGGTATTGTAGGTATATTCTGAACAGTTTTAGAGAACTGTCTTTTACAATGGCCGTCGGTGGGGAAAAAAAAGCTTTTTGGGCCGCAGGTGAATTTTAGGCTGCAGTACCACCGTTGGCCACCATGTCAAATTGGCTTCAAGGCTGAGACCTGACGGGAGCTGCTCACCTGAACCAAGGAGGTTCCATAATGACGATATTCGCAGAGATCTTTCTCAGGTGTCAAGGCGGAGCCTGGTCGGCTAAAACAATAACAGCACGTACCATCTTACCTGTAGATAGAATAAGATAAAACCCGTTCTCATGAAAGAATGAGCTTGTTTGAGTAAATAAATCAATCGGAGATTAGCAGATTGCTTCCGCCATCTACTGGTGTAAAAATAGTAGTGTAAAAATTGGTAGTGTGACAATTTATACAGGTCCAATCTCGGAACCCATAGAGATTAATACAGGTCAAACAGCTGTTATAAGCCAATAACATATGCACTTGTAGGCTAAACAAAAAAAGATATAAGGGCAGTTAGAGTTATGAATGTAAAATCCAATATGAATAGCCTATAAAACCGTGGTCATCCATATCCCTGTCACCACATCCACTCACAATGTAATAAAATGATTAAGTTATTTATATGTACCATAGATAAAAACAACATTTTATTGGTATGTGGTTTCCTGTGTGGGTTATTTCCACTGTTTTTCACTTGAATATGTTTTGCAAAACTTTAGATATGATTGATGATATGATATTACACCACCTATGGAGAGGAGAGCCTGCAGGCAGACCACTTCAACACCAGACCCACGTTTTCTGTTTCAGTGGAGTTGTACATTTTGAACCCCCTGACCTCAGGCACACACACACACACACACACACACACACACACACACATACACTCAAGGGAAGAGGAAGCCACCCGCTGCAGTGCTCTAACTTATTAAAAAAAAAAAAATCGTAATAATCTCAAGAACAATGTTCACAACCAAAGCAACAAAAAGAAACCA
>OMKK01067045.1:0-11037 GCA_900302305.1 Polymixia japonica
GCCGTTATTTGTACAGTATGAATTTATGGATAATCTCAGTCTTTGGCTTGGATTCATTTGTGTAAAAAAAAACAACAAAACAAAACAACACACACACGCACACACGCACACACACACACACAGAGTAATTTTGATCATAACACAGAAACCATTTAACACTTTTTTGAAATGCCTAGCAGGCTAGTCTGCAGTAAAGATCAAGCAAATTACCCTGAAGAACACGACACTATATTACAGCGCTTGGGCAATGTAAGACCTGCCCAACTGAAATGTCACGTCTAGTTCAAGGTCAGCAAAACAACTCGTTGGAAAGTATTTATAGGAAGAGTAGAGAAATGTTATGCTGGACTGTTTTGCGTAGGTATAAATTTGGTGAATTTTGCCCTACATCCTTCGAGTTCCTTTTGGTCAGTTACACAACTGGAGTTCTGTTTTACTTGGTAAATCTGACAGACCTCATCTTGTTCTTTGTCTTACTGTTTTCCTAAATTATTGAATTTCTCTCTGTTCATAATTGGACTTGTTTTTAGTTGATGTTCTATTTGGAAGCCTTCTGGACTGAAACCGCTCTTCCAAAATTACTTTGTTTCTTCTCTATATTTGTATTGCTATTGCTGTAATCTTTGTTCAAATAGATTCATAGAGGAATCACATGCATGCACACGGCATAACGTACTATGACGCTAAGTGCAAAGTAATTCGTTTGTGAGCATGTCTTTGTGTGCACACATGATTTGGGCACGTGTGCGTTCATGTATTTGCGTCTGTGTCTATATGTCAGTGTGTGTGTGGAATTATTACACCAGCGAGTCCGGCCGTACACCGAGCCAAAAAAAAACTGATCCGGGCCAGTAAAACAAGTGTAACGGTTCAAAACCTGAGCTAACCCATGTTCTGGGTTGCTGGGACAACGGGGGAGCGAGGGTAAAACGATCCCTGGCAAGAGGAGGAAGACTGAGAACACAGCCCTCACTTTCACTATTGTGCCTGGCCACCTCCCACCAGCATCTGAATTCCACTATTCATCAGCTCCGCACAATGACCGCTCCACATCTCCTCCAGAGCTTCCTCCCTTCCCCTCCTCCGCCAGCCCCCCTTCCTGGTCTTTACGCTCTCGTCTTTTAAACCGCGGTTCATATTTTCCTCTCTATTTCCAGGGACGACCGTCACCTTCTCTGTCTAACGGTCTCGGGTTTTTTTTTTTTAAAGAGGGAAACTTATGGAGGTCGCCTGGCCGGTGCTGTGTTGTTGTTGCGTGGGGACGGTTGTGGGCGGCTAGCACTCCCAGCTGTGTGAGGCTGACACTTGAATTGTATTAACACAGACAGCAACAACAGGAGAGGGCTCAACCTTAAAGGGTGAATGTTTTTGACATTTTGATTCACTGGATGTTTTCAAATGCTCTGTGCTCTCGGGGTAATGCAGGCAGACGTAAGACAGACAGATAAGAGACACAGACAGACAGATAACTAGATGGATAACCTAGATTTTAGAAGGTAAGAAGAGGGTGGGGTTTGGGTTTTGTTAAATGGGGTAAAATCCGTACCTTCAAGCTATGTTTCTGTGGGTAGATGATGAAGGTCTCTGGCATCAACATGTCTTGTATCCAGACCGTGTCTAGTTATTATTTAGCTGGATTACATTTACACCTGACATTAAAATGCGCATGTCGTTCCCTCTTCCATGTTTATTTACTTTTAGTTGCTACAAGTGGATTGGAACCGCGCTGCATTTACACATTATTGTGTGCGAAACACGTCTCTGACCACCTCTGGAGTTTGGGTGATGGGAAGTTTCAGAACCTGAATTGATAACAGGTTGAGATCTCTACAAATGCGTTAATGTTAAGAGGTATAACATTCAATAAACCAACTTTGTCTTGTGACAGTAGAATTCACTGGTTCTTTGCATTCTGTGCACATATACATTAATTATAATTGTCCCCTAAAAGACCCTGAAGGGCATCAACTGCATGTTAAAGGCTTGAAACAATTATGACTTCACAGGCGATGTTTTTTTAGAGAGCATTGGGGAACCTGTCTTACTGGAGCGGAGGCCATCTTGTTTACGAAAGGTCAGGCACTTTCAAGACATCTTGAGTTACTGATGTGAAATTCCAGTGGTTAAGCTGTAGTCCTTTAGCCATCTGTAAAGACAGAAGGAACAACAAGACCAACTCCCAAAATCACCAAGCTCCTCCCAGTGTCTAATAGGTGGATGGGAAATTTGAAGTCTACCTTAAAAACTCTAAATTGGTATCTAATGGCATTTGTACCTATGTGAATTACAATATTGCTGACCTTCCCCACGTGAAATCTGCACTTTTAGACGTGATTGGCTTTACTCATATGAAAATAAAATATGTGTGTGTCAAAGTCAAGTCAATTTGGCATTTCCACATGTGATTGTCCCTATTCACATGTGAAAATATTCACATGTGGTTTTCCACACATTAATTGAATCACATGTGAAAAACCAACAAACACGTGACCAATGTGGACAATGTTGAATCACATGTGAGAATATATATGTGAAAAACTAAAACACATGTGTCCAAAAACCACATATAACACTCACATGTTGTTTTCCACATGTCATTTCACATGTGACTTTTTCGTATGGGGTATTTTCACAGCTGGTGAGTATTGATGGGGGGGTTCGGGTTTAGGTTTGATGTCCAGGAAGCGCGGCGTTCCAGGAAGCAGTGAACGCTGGAGGAGCCAACAGATATCTCTGTGGAGGAAGCTGCAAGCCGAGGTCTACGGTTGGTATGTTACTGTCCAGGGAGGTGGTGCTTAGCGCACAGGATGCAGCAGGGGCAGGGAGGTGGGGGAAAAGCCAAGTTATTTTCACAGAATCCTTGAGGGGCCGAGACAGCTGCTTAACTTTACCATGAGCAAAGTAGACGTCGCCACCTTCCTAAACAGTCAAGTCAAGTTTATTTGTATAGCCCTTAATCATACAGTCATACATCATACAGTCTCAAATGGCTCCACATGCCCACAATTAACAGGAATTAAATGACATCCCCTGACCTTGACCCTCGATCGGAGAAGAAAGAAACTCCCAGAAAAAAAAAACGAAAATGGAGGAAACTTTGAGTAGGCATGCAAAGGAGCTTAAAGACAGTCAAGTTTGAGCTCTTCTGCCTGATCTGTGAGCTGTAGACTGACAGCATGCCACGTACTGCAAGATCTCTATGTAATAGAAGGGTGACGTTCCCTTGCAGGAGCGGGCTGGTGCATTCTTCTAAGGGTATTTCTTTGTGGATGGTGGGAGAGAGTGAACGTTTCCTTCCTCGTGGGCTAAGAGAGTCATATTAAATCCACTATTGCAGGATTCGTTTTTTTCAACAGGTCATTCAAAAGGAGGACCGTGACGTTTTGGAAAACTTGCTTAATGGACGCCGAGTCTGCTGAGTCACTCTAGTGGTAAAAAATAAACATGATAAGTACTAAATAAGACACAGAGGCACTACTCAGAGAGAGCAGACACCCAGCGTCCGACAAGCCCAGGGCAGCAGGCTTCGCCCCAGCAGTTCAACATTAGTGGATTAGTTATTCTACACTGGTAATGGACAAGCAGAGCATTTCAAACACTTACACTCTGAGCTGTTCTTCTCTCCACGCACAGAGAAACAGGACATGTATGCCATGGACAAACACAGGCATGGATAGAGAAGGTTCAATCCAAGAGGATTTTGGGCACTATATCTCAAAAACTCTAATCTAATCTAATCTAATCTGCAGAAACATTACCCTTGTAGAACCTTACAAATGCCTTTTAAACATTACAAATGTGTTTCAAAAATCAGCACATCATTCACAGAAAAACTAATGGTGGCCGTAATATCAAATACCATTTGAGGACATTATTTGTCAAAATATATTATTCCACTAGATCTCAAAATGATTTAGACCTTTGGCTAATGGGCATGTTGAAAGCATAGATCTGCATCACAGCTGTGGTAGGTTTGACCGATGTTGTTCAAGCGCATTGCTCTGTGAGTTGAAAATATTGTAAAGGCCCTCTCAGCTTTGCATATCTTTAAGGGTGCTTCCCATCTAAGAACTTCGACTGGGTTTTTTTTTTAACATTCACAGCATGTAGAAAGATAGTTTCCTGTGTAGAAATAGATAAAATGATGTTTGAATGAGGCTGAAATACTTGAACTACTTTAACAGCAATGAAAACACGAGCCCTCTTCATTGTAGGTATTCACAATGAATTAAACTGCTATTTTGCCCTAACTAATGTCAAAAACACTAAAACCAGGGCAGGACGTAGCCACTGCCGTGCTGGCCTGACAATGCCTTCCAACCCCTCCAGGCCAGTCAATCAAGACTTTTGATGGCCCGGTCGGGCCAGTACATGTAAACTTCTGAAATTCTCTCTCGACTGTGAATCACTTCGTAAAACACCCCACATTACTGCTTCCAAGCACGAGGGATGCATAGCAGGCTTGGTGAGGCAACGTCCCGCGCACACAACACACAGGGAGCTCTGCAGGGGTTTTCACAATAACTATGTAGTAACATCGAATTACAAGCACTAAAATCACAGATTTGACGTGCGTTCTAGCTACGCGTTTCCGTTTTATTTCCCGCAATTCGGCTATTACTGACATACCTAACGCGCAAATACGTTAACATTAGCTAGCAACGAGGAAATCTCTGTACGCTGTGTTCATTCTTGTATTACCTGCCAAAACAACATCCGACTGACAGAATAATTACAGTATAATTACAGTATTTTCTCCCCACTATCGTTTACGTTACGACTATGCAGATGCACGGAGCGCTGTACTGCGCTGGCAGGGATTTTACCGCCCGGAAAGCACGGCAGAATCAGCCCTCAGGAGAAGAATTGGTGCGAGAGCTGGAAGAATTTGACATTATTGTGTAGCATGTCACAGATCCGCTAAATCCAGTTAAATCAGGTATAAATCATTATGACTTCCATCATATTGTCTTTATTTTAGTCATATTCCCAAAATATTCTGATATTCTCAAACTACAGTCGGCCTATTTGCTATGATGTCCTATTTAAGCCGTAGAAAAGTTTACCAATAAGCGTGGTTGGTGGCTGTTGGATAAAACAGTGGGGCCTAACTTTGTATGGATGTCAAGCCCTGCTGAAACACTCAAACTTTCAACAAAACAAACAAACTTTCTTCATGGAAACGGCTTGTTTGTGTAACTACCACTCTGTGTTTTTCCTTCCCTCCCTCTCACTGATTCAACAGTTAAGTTGAACTATGACCTCTGACAGAAGACCTCCCATACAGACTAATGCTAATAACCAGAGACGGCACAATATTCTTCTGCAGGCTCAGTAGTCAGTGGATCTGTACTTTAGCAGAAACACAACTAACACACAGGTCTACGGCCCAAGGGATGGAACTGTCATGTGATTTCAAACTGGGTAGAATTGTGTGGTTAGAACAGCTGTTTTGTAGTCTCATTTTCAACTTTAATTTCAATCTTGTTCTGTTCTGTGTGTTGATTCTGATTGTCTTTCCACTCTGTCTTAACTCATTATGTAAACCCCTGCTTGTTCAGTAGTTTTGTTTGTACATTACTTGTCATATTTTAAAATTTGTGATTTTATACTGTGGTGTCCCTTGAAAGGTGCTTTCAAATAAAATGTATTATTATTATTACTATTATTATTGATTTCAATTTAAGGTTAGCTTTGCTTAGTTTTAAAGACATAGTTTGTTAGTTTCAATTTAGCATCTATTATTCAGACATCTTTAATTTGGTTGTTTTTATTTCAGGTATAATAATATAGTCATACTCATGCATAATGTGTCTTAAGTAGGTATTTAACGCGTCCTTTGACCAAGGATGCCAACATTTTGGGAAATACACTTATTTGCTGTCTCACAGAGTCAGTAGTGATTGCGCGCGCCCAGGATCTAGTTCTAGAAATAGGTCCAGACGTTAAGTGCTTTGCTTACACTTTTATTTCTACACATGTTAAATATACTAGATACTTTTGATGGAGCTAGGCTATATTACCCACTCGCATTCAGTCTTTATGCTAAGCTAGATTAGCATGTACCCGGAACTATCTTTGTATTGGACGCACAGAGATGAAATTGATATCAATCTCCTCATCTGACTCTGGGTAAGACGGCAAATAAGTGTATTTCCCAAAATGTTGGCGTGTTCTTTAACTGCAAATTACTCTTGATCAGTTTAGTTTAGTATTTTGCCTTTATATTTCAATGTACTACCAAACTTTCAAGCTTTCAGTGTACTTCCAAGCAATCTTTTAGTCTAAAGTTAGTTTTAATTTACTCTGACTAGCATTATAGCAAGTTATTTGTTAAGAACAGCAACAGATTGAAATAGGGTCTCTGCTGTGTTGAGGCAGTCAAATGTTCCCCCTAAAAATACTTTAACATGAATGTCAAATAATTGCAATGAAATAAAATACAGTTCCAGTTTCCAGCAACTGAAAAAGATAGCAGTAATCTACGTTTTAACAAAAAAAAAAAAGCAACATTTGAAATTTAAAATCGCTGAAAGCCAACCAACAAAAAACACTTGACGCTGAACACGTTGTGCACGACAGACAATATATTACTACTTAGAAATACTCACCACTTCAAACACTACTTTCTGTCACACATAATAAGAGTCGTTACCAAGGCTTCTCAGGTACGTTGTGCAAATGTAAGACAATCTGGCTTTCGTGGCTTTTTTGTTTTGTTTATAAATCCACCGCCGTCACACTATGTATTGGCAAGCCTACCTGCGCCCTAGCTAACGTTGGGCACAGCGCATAACACTCATCACCTGTGAGTACCTTAAGAGTGACGTTTTCTACATAACTGTACTGTGCTCTCTATACTGACTGTCAGTCACTGATCATTAAGTGGATTAACTGCACGTCAAACCTACTGATAGTGATTCAGCTTTTTTTTAAGTTGTGATTGAGAATTGCTGAAAGCCTTAAACCTTTGTCTGAAACCCTTGTGCATGCCACCCTAATATATTTGTGTTTAGATTGGTCATTGATAAATGGTCATAGAAATTGCATTTCTTTCACAAGGGGGTCAGGAGGGAGCAAAATAACTCACTGTCTTTAGAGATGACTGGACCGGATGTTCCCCCAGCTGAAGTCCTTCCAACTGGGCTGGAATGCTTTGGTCCCCTGCCAGGGATTTTCAGCCCGCTGGACTTAAGCATGTTCATTCTACAGTAGTAGGGAGATGGCCAGGAGCTGAGAACTTCTCCCCGGATGTTGAAGGCTTGTGGATCAGGCACTAGATGTGGGAATGGTGGCCATCTCTTTCCGTGTTTAGCTGTTGGGATGAGCGGTGAGACGCAGACAGCCATCAGAACAAATGGGGGGAAGAGCAATGCTATAGCATCTACGAAATCAGAGGTGATTTTTAGTGATGCCTGCTTGACACAATAAGATCTAGAAGGCATCTGAGCGTCGACGACAGAAACAAAATCTTAGATGTGTTGGCTGTGTTTTCTTTACAAGTAAGACACACCACAAGTGTTGGCTGTTCATACCTTTTCTACAGCCTGAGTGCAGATTGCAAGTCTGAATTCACAAACCCAGGCTTTTTTTTTAGAAAATCCAAACAAGCACTGTTTTATTGCCCCTGAGCAAGGCACTGAACCATCAACCACTTACAAGAAGCCTGTCACAAGACAGTCATAGTTTTGGAAACCCCCTGTTTTAGTGTGTGTATGCAGTTGTGTAATGGTACCACCCCACTGCAACTACTAAAGACCAAAGGTGACTGGGCCCCTAGGCTTCACGATGCACAAGTTTAGGCTGTGTCATCTTTTAAATCTAGACATATATTTATTCTTGTTATTTGTACATCTACTGTCCTTCTTACGTTGCCCTTTTTCTGTTACCATGTTTTGATTAATGTCCTGCATTTTTAGCATTTGTATAACCATTTGTATGTAACAGTTTCTAAGCGTTTGTTTATATTATAGCACTATTTTTCCTTAAAGCCATTGTTTCAGACATGCCTTTTAAGTCAACCTGCTTGATTTAACAGATTAATTATATGATTAAGACCTAATGTAGGCCTATGACCAATTGGAGCATGGCCTACAATCATAGCCAAAGGCCATTAGGCCTGATAATTCATGTTATAAGCGTCTGATTTGGGGATCTTCTGATTTGGGGCATAGAATATAAATAAAGAATATAACCAGACAGCAGTCTCGGCATCCTTTTGTTGTTCGTTTGACCGGGTTAGATGTTTTCCCCATCTACCAGCATCCAGCTGACAAAATAAAAGGGGCTTTCCATCTGGACCTGTTAAAAACCAATTGAAAAATGATCGAAATCCTAACAACATTGAACCTAAAAAATGTGGGATGGGGTGATGGCTGCTAGGATTTTCAGGTAGCAACGCTTCGTGTGGAGTAATTCATATCCAAAAACGGCATCTATCTTAATTTCACTTAAATATGATGCGCGGTTTTGGGAGGATAATGCGCACCTCAACAAAATTGAACACAACGCCGGTTTGATCCATTGTTGTAGCTACTGCGGCAACGTGGTCTAGACCGTCCTTCACACCAAACCCCGAGTCCGTCACAGCAGATATAATGATATATAACGTATAAGAAGTACAAAAAAATGTACTCACCTTCCTTGATAAAAAATTAAAGCGTCAGAGGATGTCCGAGAACCGGCAAAACTTTCAATTTTCTCGCAGGGAAAAGGGGGTTATTGGGGGGGGGGGTTGCCACTCCCTGGGATGCAAATATGGATGCTGAGCAGAAACTGAAAGGGAGACTGTGGGTCCGGTTTGTGTTGCGATGATGCGAACTGAGTCAGAGATGGACTGAAGACGGATCGACGTTCATCCCGTCCGGCTCATTCTGATACATCGAAAAAACACTTTGTGTCTCTGCGGTTGGTTACAATGTAACAAATAATATAATACAGCGTTTCCGGGCCGGGGTTCGAAAAAAAGGAACGCAGCATCAGCAACACTAAATTGGAACTTTTCCGTTTTTCAGGGTCTGGTGAAAATGGTCGCTGTAACGGGGTTTGAGGAGTAGGTGTGGATTCCTACATGATTTTTTTTGTCCATCTTCTCGGTCTTGACGTGGTCGAACTGTCTGACTCAACCCGCTTCAGCAGACGGAACAAAGAGCTGAGGAAGCGAGAGGACCCTCCTGGGGGCACTTATTGCTTCTTTCAAAATAGTTAAAAACCTAACCTAACCAAACCTTCAAAAACCCACATCTTCAAAAAAAAAAGCCTACAATATCGGACTTTCACCATCTTTCGTTTTGTAATTTATTTGTACTTTTTGTCTGTTTTTTCCTCTGTAAAGCGTCTTTGTGTACCATAAAAGCGCTATATAAAAGTGATGCATTATTATTATTATTATTATTATTATTATTATTTGTGTTCATATTATGGAGATAGGTGGGGGATAGTGTCAGTTCACCTATTCTTTTTTATTTTTAATTAATTAATCTAATTACGTGAAAACCAAACCCAAGAAACAACTCGTGGCCTATATATTTCTCTCATGTCTGGTTCTTTGCATCCTGTGGGCGGGGCCAGCTAGCATAGATACCTCCTGATTTTTCGGCCAGACCCGCCCACGTAAAATTTGAAGCGATGTTATTGGTCCGGGGGAACCGCTACGTACAGTTCGAAGCGCTTGGATTGGTCAGCGGTTCTCAGTTTGACAGCAAAACCGCTGTCATAGCTATTCCTGCAATAATAGCGGTCCACCTCTAACTTTCCGCTTCGTTGACTGGACATCAATGATCACGAATAGACAGATCTAATGAAAACTATGACTCTTTTGTCTGAGAGAAATGAAAACACTTTGATTCCTGTAGATGAAACGGACATCTGACGTGTTTAATGGTCTCAAACATCTGGGACTAGTGTGTCATTTTACTAATCAAACAATGAATATTTGATTAAATTAGAGGTTCTGCATGTTAATCCAGACTCCAATAGACCACCATACCCGAACAAAGACATATACATATACAAATGCTATCATTTTATGTTTACCAGCCTGCATTCTAATAATGTATTAAACACTGTTGTAATAAGTCTACAGTAATCAGTCTATAAAACAGAAAACCATTGCCCTCGGTTTGATAAGATATTTGTTACATTACACAAGTGGTAATCTGATAAAATTATGTTCCTGGTCCTTTTCTGTAGTCCTTGCCTACCTTAAATATCCCTTCTATATCCCTCCTATATACTGTATACTCCTTAACAATTCACTCTGCTTTACAATAGTCCAGATAGATAGATAGATAGATAGATAGATAGATCTAGGTTATCATTTACATTGGAAAGCATCCTCTCTGTGCTGGGTACTGTTGTAGTCATAGTTGTTGTATCCTCTATAGCCTGATAAACAACACGTAAATCCCTCCCTACTGCTTTTCCTCACCCACAACCTGCTTTGAGGCCCTAATGATGACCTCTACTGCCATACTAAATGCCAAAGGGGAGATTGTGCGCCCTGCCACAGGGGCGCAGGAGAGATTTCTGAAGTGTGGGGGACCAAACTTTCTTGAAAAAAAATCTTGTCTGCTTCACCCAAACATTTTAAGGGGCATAGATTCACATAAAAAGACTATATCCACAATGCAAGTACAGATGAGACTGCGATGACATAACAGTGTCTGCTCCATTGGCAATAAAAGCTCAGATTGAGCAGTAAGCCAACTATCTTGCAAAGCAAACTATGCCTATACTTCTCAAGTGTGTATAACTAATTGCATTTCATTTTCACACGTTTGAAAAAAGGGATTGATGCTCTACTAACCACTTCAGCAACACACAGTTAAGCTGCAGCCTACATCTCCTCCAGCGTCGAGGTGCAACAGAGTGATGTGCTGCAAACCGATTTCACCCTGCAACTTTTGGAAGAGACCATTACCACGGGGGAAAGGGTGTGTGTGACTTTTTGCGGTATGACCTATGACATAATTAGAAGAATACATTTGACTCGTAATATAAAATGATCATAACTACATCAGAAGTTGTTGTTTTTTC
>OMKK01067089.1:0-10397 GCA_900302305.1 Polymixia japonica
ATAGAACAGACAGACCAGAATAGAATAGAATAAAATAGAATAGAACAGAACAGAATAGAACAGAACAGAATATAATAGAACAGAATAGAATAGAACAGAACAGAATAGAACAGAATAGAATAGAACAGAATAGAACAGAACAGAATAGAATAGAATAGAATAGAACAGAATAGAATAGAATAGAATAGAACAGAATAGAACAGAACAGAATAGAACAGAATAGAACAGAACAGAATAGAATAGAACAGAACAGAATAGAACAGAACAGAATAGAACAGAATAGAACAGAACAGAATAGAACAGAACAGAATAGAATAGAACAAAATATAATATAACATCACAGAACAGAACAGAATAGAACAGAACAGAACAGAACAGAACAGAACAGAACAGAACAGAACAGAATAGAATAGAATAGAACAGAACAGAATAAAATAGAACAGAACAGAACAGAACAGAACATAATAGAACAGAACAGAATAAAATAGAACAGAACAGAACAGAACAGAATAGAACAGAACAGAATAAAATAGAACAGAACAGAATAGAATAGAATAGAACAGAACAGAATAAAATAGAACAGAACAGAACAGAACAGAAATAGAACAGAATAGAACAGAATAGAACAGAACAGAATAGAATAGAACAGAACAGAATAGAACGTTTTGTTTGTGAAATCATGTTGTATTTTGTTAAATAATAAGATATGCATAAAATGAAGACATATATAGTTCCTGACTCACCAATAGGATCTTTGGCTGCCACGGGCCTGCAGGCCTTGCTGGGCTCTCCCAGTCCCACCTCGTTCTCAGCCTTGACTCTGAACTGGTACTCGTGGTTGGGGATGAGGTTGGTGACCTTCATACGTCTCTCTGAGATGGGGCTCTTGGTGCAGGGAACCCAGCGTACAGCCCTCTTCTCTTTCCTCTCCAGGATGTAGCCCGTAATGGACTTTCCTCCATCGTTCTCAGGAGGAGCCCAGACCACAGTCATCTCCTCCTTACCCACCTAATGACAACAATAACACTGATGTCAGTGATCATTATGTACTATTACTGTGATTAGAAATAACCGATATAAGTCAGAACAAATTCAAACAAACAACACAAGCCAAGGTGTTGCTGTGAATAAGGAATTAATTTTAGTCACCTTCATGTGACACAAAGCTAAAGCACATCTTTAGAGCAGGGTTCTCCTCTCCCTACCTTGGTGACCTCAGGGGCCTCAGGGGGTCCAGGCTTGTTGAACTGGGTCTTAACGGTGACAGGTTTGCTCTCCATAGCAGTTCCTGTTCCCATTTTGTTCTCAGCCCTCACTCTGAAGATGTACTCATTGCTCTCCACCAGACGGGTGACGTTGCAGTATGGAGTCACCACAGAGTCTGAGTAGGTGGACCAGACCATTCTCCTGGTCTCACACTTCTCCAGGATGTAGCTGTCAACCTCACAGCCTCCATCGTCCTCTGGAGGGTCCCACACCACTCGACATTTGTCTGCTCCAATTCCAGTAACCCTGAGGTTCCTCACTGGCCCTGGGACGTCCAGGACGTTGATGTTGGCGTACGCTGTGAAGGTGCCAGCGGAGTTGGTGGCTGTGATGATGTACTTGCCGGTGTCTGTGCGTTTGGACTTGGTCAAGAGGAACTTGGAGTAGTCGGTGCCGGTCTCGTAGCTGATTCTGGGGTTGTCTCCTGTGGCTTTGTCCTTGACCCATTTAACCTCAGGCTGGGGCTTTCCTCTCAGGCCAGCCTCCAACCTGACCGACTCTCCAGCCTTCACTGTCATGGTTCCAGCCAGCTTCAGGTCGATGACAGGCTTCTGGATCTCCTCCTTCACCACAATATCAGAGAGCTTCACCCAGGCACTCTCTCCACCCTCGTTAACTGTCTGCACCCTGCATAGAAAAAGCAATTATAGGAATTATTATATAATGTTATGTTATATTAAGTTAGATTTATTTGATTAGATTAGATCAAATTAGATTCAACAAGCACTTTTTTGTAAACAATGTTACAGCGCTTTACATTTAATTAAAAAAAAACCAATAAAACAATAAATATTTTTTGAAAAGGCATAATTGAAATTAGATGCTATAACAGACCTGAAGGAGTAGGTCTGTTTCTCGGTGCACTTGTCAGCCAGGAAGAATGTGTTGGTAAGATGATCAGTGTTGAGTTTGTCCCACTCCTTGGCGTCTTTGAGCTGACACTCCAGGTTGTAGGAGATGTTGGGGCTGCCGCCGTCATAGTCAGGCCTCCTCCATCTGAGGTAGACGTAGTTCTTGCCGATGTCAGTGACCCTGAAGTTCTCAGGCTCTCCAGGCTTTTCAATTGGGTCGATGGCCAGGAGGGGAGTCTTGGTCTCCGTGGTGGGGCCAGGACCCATCTTGTTCTCAGCGCAGACGCGGAACAGGTACTCGTGGCCCTCCATCAGCTTGGCCTTGATCATGCGGTTGGTGCAGGTGGATGAGATCATAGACCACAAGCTGACACTGGGCTCACGGCACTCTACAATGTAGTTGGTGATCTCAGAGCCGCCGTTGTCTTTGGGAGCCTCCCAGTTGACCATGCAGGAGCCTTTGGTGGCGTAGGTTATGTGGAGGTTCTGGCAGTGGCCAGGTCTGTCCAGCACGTTGACTGTGATGGTGCAGGAGGCCTCACCGCCCTCATTAGAAGCCTTGAGGGTGTACTGGCCGTGGTCAGCCCTAGTGGCCTCCTTGATCTTCATGTGAACCACAGGGAAGTTCTGGGTGATGGTGATGCGCTTACTGTTCTCCTGAACAGTCTCTCCCTTAGACCAGAGGATCTCAGCATCTGGACGGGCCTTGATGAAGCCGGTAATATTGATGTTGTGTCCAACGCGGACGGTAATGCGCTCACGGCAGGTGGCGTCCATCTCGATCTCTGGAGGGATGAGGATGTCCTGAGCAGTGATGGACTCTGGGACCTCTCTGGGCTCTCCATCTCCAATCATGTTGGAGGCGTAGACACGGAACCTGTATTCAACTCCCTCCTCCAGGGCCTTCACTGTGTAGGCACACTGCTTGATAAAGTCATCCAGGTTGACCTTCTTCCACTCCTCAGCATCAGCCTTCTTCATTTCAATGGTGTAACCCAGGATGGGGCTGCCACCATCTCTGGTAGGTTTGGTCCACACCAGGTCTGCAGTGGTCTTGCTGTGATCTTTAACCTTGGGGTTGACTGGAGGGCTGGGGACAGTGATGGGCCTGCAGGGCTTGCAGGGGTCAGAGATGGGAGAAGGCCCGCTGAATCCAGCAATATTCTCAGCAAACACTCTGAACTCATAGTCATTGCCCTCAAACAGCCCCATAACTCTGTACCTCAGCTCCTTGCAGGGTATCTTGTTCACACGGATCCACTTTCCTCCCTTATGTCTGCGCTCAATGAGGTAGCCAGTGATTTGGCTGCCACCATCAAAAAGAGGCATTGTCCAGCCAACTGTAACAGCATCCTCTGCAATGTCAGAGGTCTGTGGCTTACCGGGATGCCCTGGAGCCTCAAAGGAGTGCTGGGCGACGGTGGGCTTGCTCTCTAGAGGAGCGCCGATACCCATCTTGTTCTCAGCGCGGATACGGACCACGTACTCCGTTCCCTTCTGTAGGCGGGAGATCTTGAGCTGGGTGGCAGTGCTGCTGGAGCTCACACCTCCCCAGGTCTCCTTGCTGGACTCTCTCTTCTCCACGACATAGTTGGTAACGGGGCTGCCACCGTCATCTTTAGGAGGACGCCATTCGATCAGCATGGAATCAGGAGTGACCTCCAGGATGTTGAGCGGCCCGATGGGAGCTGCAGGAACGTCCAGAACGGTCACGTTCAGTGCCACTGTCTTGGTTCCGGCGGGGTTGGACACGGTGAGCAGGTAGCTGCCGGTGTGGTTCCTGGTGCAGTCGTTGATGCTGAGCACGGTGGAGAAGTTGTCGGTGTCGATCTTGAACTTGCCCTGGCTAGTGATCTCCTCTCCCTCAATGGACCACTTGACAGTGGGCACTGGGATTCCTCTCATGATGGCGGGCAGCCTGATGGTGGTGCCAGCCTTGACGATGATGCCCTCAGTCAGCTTAACATCTACCTCAATGAGGGGAGGCACTGGGGAAACAGACAAGTAGAGGGGTTAGTCCGTGTTACCTCTTAGTCCCTGTTATACACCATGTTAAAGAAGAGGTCAGAGCCTCTTAGTCCCTGTTACTATACCTAGTTAAAGAAGAGATCATAACCTCTTAGTCCCTGTTACTACACCGTGTTAAAGAAGAGGTCAGAGCTTCTTAGGTAAATTTACTGTTGGTTCATTCAGCGGGTGTTGTTTAAAGTGATGTATAGTGGAGTGATTCCAGGTGCTCACCCAGTTTCTCCTGGCAGAGGACGGGGACGGTGGTGTCCGGTCTGCTGAGGCCGATGGCATTCTCAGCCCTCACACGGAAACGGTAGGTCTTTCCTTCCTCCAGGCCGGTCACATGACTCTCAGGGATGCTGACTGTCTTCCACTCATCCCACTCTTTCACTCCTTCTTCCTGGTACTCAACGAAGAAGCCAGTGATGTCACTTCCTCCATTACGGTCAGGCCAGTTCCAGACCAGCCACACCTCAGTCTTGTCTGCATCAATGTGGTGCAGGTCCTTGGGAGGGCCAGGAGGGACTGGGAAACAGAAAATAGAAAATAGTTCTGTTAGACAGTTCTGTTAGATATAGCTCTGTTAGACAGTTCTGTTAGATATAGTTCTGCTCTAGAGTGGAGAGTAGCTGTTACTCACAGAGTGGGTTCATAGCCTTGATGGCCTTAGGGGTCTCAACGTATTCACTCCTGCCAAACTGGTTTTCAGCAGCGACTCTGAACAGATAGGATGTTCCCTCCATCAGATGCTTGGCCATCATGCTGCGCTTCTTAGAGGAGGAACAGACCGGCACCCACTGGGCCGACGCTGCGTCTTTCTTCTCCACCACAAAGTTGGTGATGCGGATTCCACCATTGTCCTCTGGGTCCTTCCAGGACAGGTAGGCCGAGTCGCTCCTGACATCAGTCACACGCAGGTGCTGGATGGGACCGGGCTTGTCTGGAGAAACACCAGGGATGGGAAAGTTGTTAGACATCGTCAGTGTTTGGCTTGTCCATAGAGAGAGAGACGGGTATGACAGCATGACATTACCATGTGGTTTCAAACTAACCTCATATCTCATTATGTTACTTTAGATAACACGTTAGAAAATACAGCATTTTCTCATTATGAATCATTATAATAATATAATAATAATCCTATAACCAGTCAGTCCTTACCCAGGACCAGCACGGTGCAGGTGACAGTCTTGGACCCGGCTGGGTTCTCCACAGTCAGGGTGTAGTCTCCACAGTCGCCACGGTTACAGAACCTCATCTCCAGCTTGGTGCCAGCCTGATTGACTTCGATGTCAGCCCTTGTGGGAACCTCGGCATCATTCTTCTTCCAGGTGACGGAAGGGAAGGGGACGCCCTTGATACCGGCTATCAGATTGATATGGCTTCCAGCCAAGGCCTTGATCTCCCGGGTCATCCCAGCATCCAGCAGCAGCTCTGGGGGCTCTGCAGCAGGATGGAGAGGCTTTAGAGGACTACATCATGCCGCTGCTCCTTCTTTATCAGATAGCAGGAGAATGACACGAAGACAACACAGAGAACGCATGCACCGGCGCTCGTACTGGAACCCAGCATGTATGAGTACAGATAATTAAGTAACAAAATGACGAATTGTATTTCTTGAACACTAAATCAGAGATAGATGCTACTTGGTCAGGTAAACATGCTGTAACTGGGTAATACCGGATCACTCTCCAACTCACCAAGCCTGTCCTGTGCTCTGACGGGCTCGTCGACATAGGCAGGCTCAGACTCTCCTGCAGCATTGACAGCCATGACCCTGAAGCGGTACAACATTCCCTCCTCCAGGTTGATGACCTTGAACTTGGTCTCCTGGCAGGAGTCTGGGGTCTGGTTCACCTGAGGACAGGGAAAGACAGGACACCATTTTAATGTCTCACTGACAGGAGACAAGGAACAATGAGATGGTAAATTAATATCCAATGGTTTAAAAACAAGAAAACATTGTTTTGTGTCTTGATGGGGTCCATCTCACATTCAAATGGTGCTACAGTACAGCCAATCAGCTTTAAACTGATCAAATAGTCATTAACATTCACCATGATTACTTAAGGTTAAAGACAATGTCATGGATACTGTATGAAGCAGATACACTCAGGAACAACAGCTCTACCTTCAGCCACTCCTCCTCTCCTGCCTTCTGGAACTCCAGCAAGTAACCAAAGATCTTTCCTCTGCCGGTGTCTTTAGGAGGCTGCCACGAAAGTGTCACTGACTCCTTGGTCCTGTCGATGTCCTGGGGATTGATTGGAGGACCAGGGATCACTGAAGCACAGGACAGACAAGGGAACAGAACTCAATGTTAGGGTTAGGGTTATGGTCAACATGGATTACAGGCAGAGGGACACAGAGGGGAATGGATCAGGAGAGTCATTTAGATGGGACTAAGGAGATTATAAAGTACATTAGGGTTCGATATAATTTAATAATAATTTCTCAAACAACACTATAATGTGAACAAGAGTTCTAAACACTGTATAACTGATATTAGCTGGAGTGAAAGTGAAAGTGAAAAGAGACAAGGAATAAGTTAAATGAATAAAGTGCTTATGTAGGGGGAAGTATTGAGTATCTCTGTGGCATGGCTGGTGATCTGGTGATCTGGTGATCTGCTGGTCTGCTGATCTGGACCTACCGATGGGATCTTTAGCGAACACTGGTTTGGAGGGTGGGCTGGGGTCTCCTGCTCCCACCACGTTCTCTGCACTGACTCTGAACTCGTATTCACAGCCCTGCAGCAGGTCTGGGACCCAGTACTCAACCTTGGGGTAAATACGCTCCTTGTTACAGCGAATCCACCTGGCAGAGACAACAACACAACAGCTGTTAGACACCTACCGTTGTTTCTACCACAGTGGTAGTTGCCACGCCATTCACGTTGCTATGGTTACAAACGTACATTTACTGACTGCGGTTCTGTCCGGTACATTCAAACAGTTCAGCCCTGCTGAAAGGAAATCTCTACTCTCTAATGAAATGAGTATTTCATCCTGTTACTATGAGAGGAACAGTCAGGGGTGATGTCCCATGAAATGGATAACAAGGTAAAGCACCTGTTGGCCATGGTCTCCTTCCTCTCCACGATGTATCCAGTGATAGGTTTCCCTCCGTCTGCAGGAGGTTCCCAGCTGATGAGAGCAGTGTCGTGGTAAACCTCCTTCACTACGGGCTGTTTAGGAGCACCTGGTACCTCTGGAATGGATCACAACAGATGGATGAGTATATAGAGACACACACAGCTGGGACAACAGCTTGTCAATATCCTACATTTACACTTACAAGTTTGCAAATGAACACTAGTGACACCTTGAGGCGGGTCAGACTAGGTTCTGGTCAACAGTAAACCAGCAGAACTATGTTGAAAACTGCTACTAGCTGTCAATTTGTATCTCAGTAAGTGATGAAAAGAGAACAAACAGTGGGCAGGTTTAACCCATTTCTCTTAAATAGAAGCCTTGTGTAAATAAACACATCTACAAGTTTCCCAGGGGTAGTAGTAAATGTAACATGTAGTAGAGGCTGTTGAGACTTACTGAAGATGTCTCTGGCCTTGGTGTCAGCAGACAGCAGTGGGTCACTGACACCATAGATGTTCTGAGCCATGATCCTGATGATGTACTCACGACCCTCAATCAGCTTGGGCACCTGAGTAAAAACATACAGCAGCAGCACGTCAACCAGGGAACCTATACGTTGACCACAGAATCTACAGCAACAATTGCTACGGTAACATGTTGTTGGTGTACCCTGCAGGTGGTCCTGGTACAGGAGGAGGTAACAGGCATCCACAGGTCTCTGTTGGTGTCTCTCTTCTCGATGATGTAGTTGGAGACGGCACAGCCTCCATCGTCCAGAGGAGGGTTCCAGGAGATCACCATGTAGTTCCTGTAGACCTCGTCAAACACGACAGGACCCTCAGGAGGCTGGGGACGGTCTGGGAAGAGGGAGGACCGGGTTCACATACACACAAATCAACTCAGATTCAACATCCACCACTAAATGGATATTATGTTCATAAGCAACATCATTTTGAACTGCTTGGTAGACCCCAGCTACCCTGACTCAGGTCCTCCTTGTCATTTTAACCCAGAAAAAAGTCTTCAAAGTAGATGTTTCTGCCATTATTGTATCTAGCTGTGGTGCCACAGTCCAACACACTATCAAACAGCTGGTGGATTCAGCAGGTCAGCCACTTACCAACAACGGTGATGGTACAGATTCCCTTGCGGGTTCCCGCGGCGTTGTCCACCGTGACGCAGTAGCACCCACTGTGCTCTCTCTTGGTCTTGGAGATGTTCAGGTTGAGGTGTCTGCTGGTGTTGTGGAAGCTGATCTCCTCGTCTGCCTTCAGCTCCTCCTCGTTCCTGGTCCAGGTGATGGTGGGAGCAGGTTTACCGCTGTAGCGGCCCTGCAGTGTGCACACATCTCCAACCTTCACCATCATCCTGTCCCTGAAGTCCAGGTCCAGAGTGGGAGGTTCTGGTGGAACACATTCACACACATGTCTATGTTATTAAACATATACAGCATTGTCTATGTCATTTATGTCTTATGAAATTTAAATGTTTAGCCTGGTAAAGAAACATCTTAGAATGTTATAATAGAATGTTGACATTTTATTTAATATAATTTACAGCTATCCATAAAAAAATCCAGATCATAAACCAGATGATTCTTTCCATCATTTGATATATAGTTAATAGATGATTGACTCATATGTTTTATCACTGCTGTCTTTTTTCTTCTGTTTCTTTTTGTCCTATTTTCTTGCTTCATCCATTTTAAATCTGTCAGTTTGAGAAGATCTTCTTCTTGGTCACTCACCCATTTCATCCTTGCACTGGATGGGTTTGGTACTGAAGGAAGGCTTGCCCTGTCCAACCTGGTTGACAGCTGAGACCCTGAACTCGTGGCTGGAGCCCTCCTTCAGCCCGCTGAGGGTGAACTTCCTGTCCATCAGCTTGTCCTCTCCACCGATGCGGGTGAAGTGGTCCTTGCCGATCAGACGAGACTCCAGGACGTATCCGGTGACCTCGGCACCACCGTCGTACTTGGGTGGTCTCCAGGCAACCGAGAGGGAGTCCTTGGTGATGGCGGTTACCTCCAGGTCCTCTGGACGCTCTGGGACGGCTGGTGGGGAGAGACGTGAAGAGCATGAGCACTTGAGTAGGTACAGTATTAATAAAACATGCTACTTATTAAACTATATTCATAAATCTATTTAAGAAAAAATGTAAAAGAACGTTTTAACATTTTTGTAAGTGGAAGACTACCTTACACTTAAAATCAAAACATTCAAAATGTCCCCCCTACTGATTATGGACAGATATTGTCAGTAGCAGAGAGAAGTATCACTTAGGACTGTCTGACTTACAGATGGGGTCCTTGATGAGCACCATCTTGTCTGTCTCTATGAAGGGTCCCATGCCGATAATGTTCTCAGCAGCGATTCTGAAGAAGTAGCCCTTTCCGTCAATGAGTCCCTGGACCACGGCGTTGTTCCTGGTCACTGTGTAGGACACTGAGGTCCAGCCCATACGGTCTGACTCTCTCTTCTCAATGATGTAGTTGGTGATGGCAGAGCCCCCGTTGTCCTCAGGGGAGGACCAGGTCAGCTTGCAGGAGTCTGTGGTCAAGTTCTCACCTGCGAAAGGAAGACCCACTGGCCCAGGTACATCTGCAGAGAAGAGAAGGAGAAGGCATTACATATTAACCAAGTGTGTGCAGTAAAGTCATAATTAAAGTTTAATACAAGTCAAATACGACTTGTTATGATAAATGCATCTTTTATGAAGTTTGATAAGTGTGAGGAAAGGTTGTTGTTTTGGCGTGATAATGTGCTAGCTAGCTGTAAGCCCTGGTTTTAACAAGGAATTCTAACAATGGTAACAGGCTTTTTTATGATAGTTAAATGACAACAGTAGACAGAAGAAAAACAGACTTTAATTCAAAATGTCCAGAGAGTTGGAAGTGTTGTGATAACTCACCCAGAACTTCTACGACAATGGCCTTCTTCCTCTCACCACCCTCGTTCTTGGCACTCAGGGTGTAGATGCCCTGGTGTTGACGCCGGCAGTTCTTGATGATCAGAGAGTTGGAGATCCCTGTGGTCTCCACCACCGCCTCCTTGGGAACATCAGCGTCATCACGACACCAGCTGATCTGCGGAGCGGGTTTACCAGACACGTAAGCGATGATACGGATGGTGCCGCCGGCATGAACCACGATCTTCTCCTTTACCGAAGCATCCAG
>OMKK01067092.1:0-10379 GCA_900302305.1 Polymixia japonica
TTATTGAGGATTTTCATGGGGTTTAGCGAGGGCAGTTCATGTATAGAGGAGACTGTAAAGCAGTAACACAATCCATGTAATTTTATTTGCTTGTCATTCCAACGGTCCGTGTACTACACATGATCTGGACTGGCATTCAGTTTTGCATACCCTTGGGGTGTTTTGTAACACAGGGTCTTTTTGTAACACGGATGCTGTTTCTTCTTCCCTGTACCAGTTCACCTTTTTAGAATTGAAGCAGAAGATTGAGTGTATTGAATTTGAATTGACTATAAGAAACAAGCAGAGGGTAAATTCCATGTCCTAGAAATGTTATCTGGTTTCCCTCGACACTATCTACGCGATATGCATGCGTTCTTGCTGGACCAGAAACGTCAGCTACGCTGCCTCTTATCTTCTGACATCATGGCTGCCACAAATAGAGGATCACTTCACACCATACAAAGCAAACACGCAAAGCAATGAAGTCCAGTCTGATGGCACAACAGAACAACAGTAAATGGTGCCCTGCAAAAAAATGCAAATCAACTTGAATCAAGCGTCGATTTCTTGACACTAGAAAATTCTTGTGAAGTGAAGCTGCATTGGAAACAAATTTAATTATTTCACCCAGTTGGCAAAAATGAAGATTTTTTTTCTCTTGAAAAATATGACTTGACTGAATATGAAACTAGATGACTTGTGGTGTTACACCTGCGGCGCCAGTCATATACCAGACATTGTCCTCAGCACACAGGATATGAGAGTTGTGTTTGATGTAAGACAGGAAGCTACAGTGGTGATGTTGCAAGACGCCCCAGCAAAAGATTTGACTGTACTTAAGCTGATGAACATACAGCTCTAGCACGAATGTTACCGTGCTCAGAGGAAGGCACTGTACCATACTGGAGTGGAAGCTGCCAGAGAAATATTCCATCTCCCTTGTTCCAAGCTCTTCCTCTCGTCTCAGAAAACTGTCCCCTGCGAAATAGAGTTAGCCTGCGTTTTGAATGACCAACTGCAGATTGAAGCAGGACATAAGCTGGAAGCACATTTAATGTGCCATATCTGTGGGGAATATCCAGGCTAAACCCATATCTGATGTGGAGCATTTCATTTGCCTACAGTGAGCCCAGTGATGTGCCTGAGTAGACGGGTTTCAATAGCGCTCCTCTCTGTTTTACCCAACATCCCACAGCTTTGGCTATCTTGTTCCATCTCTAGTCTTGACAACTAGTTCATCGCTAGATAAGGTGTGATTTTCTTTTAATGTCTGAGCCACTGTGACACCGTGTCTCCATCTCTGACCATCATGCCTATAACAATATGTTAAATACAATAATAGGCCAGTGTTTGATTTTTATTGATGTTTTATCTCTGGTTTTGCATGGCGCTGTAGTAAAGAAGCTGAACTTGCACAGCCTGGTGGATAAATTGTAGGATTGCTACTACGGAACTGGTTTACCACCAGCGTTTGCCGCCCATGGGGAGCAAGTTTTGGAATACCAAAAATGTTTTTGGCTCCATGTCAGCGTCAAATTTGAGCGAGGGCAGGAAAGAGGGCAAGGCTGCTCGACAGCTATGCAAGTCACTCCACCACAGCAGTCCAAACAAAACCTCAAGAGACTGTGGTGTATCAGAGTTATGTGAGCGGCTGAGAAGAGCGGCTGTAATGTCTGATGCCACCTTGTGATGGTTTCTGGTATCACAACCATCTGTTATTTCCGGGGCCATCGTGATCTGTGTTTAATCCTCTCCCCTCCTCAGGGTGGGCATGTTCCCGCCGGCTGCCTCCATTTCTCTCTATCTCTGGCTCCTGTGTTCACTTTTTGTTTTCACATGAAACCATATTCCTGTGTTAGTATACACTAGCAGGCCCAAGTATAACTTGTCCCTCTGTTCCTGTCCTCCCCTCATAGTGGAGAACGGAGAGCACTGCGATTTTACAATCCTCCGGAACATGCTCATCAGGTATGCGTGCACACACACACACACACACATTTTTCCAATGCATGATGGTCATGCTGCATGGGTTACCTGTACCTGATGGCACTGTGGCAAACCAATGCCAAGTCTGTATAGCATCCCCCCCGTTTCCTCCATTGACCCGTGGCCCGTTCCAGGACCCATATGCAGGACCTGAAAGATGTGACCAACAACGTTCACTATGAGAACTACCGTAGCAGGAAACTGGCTGCCGTCACCTACAACGGAGTAGACAACAACAAGAACAAGGGACAACTAACCAAGTGAGTCCATATGTAGCTGTTGTGAAAACTGTTTTATCACAGTGAACAGGTGGATTGTTGATGGTAAATGGAAGGTTGTCCTTAAAACAGGTTGGTAGATTGGACCATTGCATGATATTAGAGGTCATTTGAGAGTTTCCCCCAACACTCAAATGACTCTGCACTCGCAAATGTCAAAGACTGTATTACAAGGGGATGACCTGCCGATTGAAGTCCACAAGCTGCCACTAAACCAGGCCTAACCCTTAAATCTGTTACTGACTAGACAACCACCGCTCACCCCCCGCTGACTGGCCACCAGTATCAATCCTGTCTTATCTGGAGCCACACCCCTAACAGCGCTAACTCAGGCCCCACCTGGCTTCTCCTCACTGTCACATTCCTAATCCACTGGCAAGCAGCCAAGTACACACAGGCTGCAGCCGTCATTCATCATAAGCTCACTCTCACAAGCTAATCGGTCAATTGCTAATCACTAGTGCATGGGGCTGTTGCAGCATGCTAAGTGTCTGTGTGTTTCTGTTTGTTTTTTAGACTTGACACAGTTGAAGGCATGTAAGTGTTATTTCGGTTCTTCACAGCTTCTCCGGAGGTGCTTTTTTTTTTTTGTTTCGATCCCCTTTCCTACCTTTTTAATTTCAGAATGACCTCCCGCTGCAAGAAACTCTCTTTGGTCTTTGCTATGCTAAAACATTGCTAAATGATTAGAAATTGAGTAGGCCACAAAGTATATCGGTTTATCATGATGACAACACAGACAGCGAGCTCCTTGCAAGGCCTGTGCTCAATATATCACAGCAATGGCATTTTACAAAGCCTGTTGGCAATCGGCTACAAACAGTTGGCTTGGCTACGGCAGGGAGGCCTACTAGTGCCTCTCTGGCTTTAACTTCCTGGGCCTTTCTCCTTCTGCTGCTCTTTCTCCTGCTCAACTCTCTACAGCCAGCCAGACCTGTGTATGAGGGGAAGACACAACTCTGCTTTATACTATCAGGGAGTGTTCAACCCTCGGCCCCTTGTCTGGATGGGATGGCAGAGATGTTCCACCATATACATAACTGATGCTGTGTGTGTGTGTGTGTGTGTGTGTGTCCCCAGGAGTCCTCTGGCCCAGATGGAGGAGGAGCGGAGAGAGCATGTGGCAAAGATGAAGAAGATGGAGATGGAAATGGAGCAGGTCTTTGATATGAAGGTCAAGGAAAAGATCCAGAAACTCAGAGAATCTGAGGCTGAGGTGCAGTAAACCATACCATACCGACAAACCACTCACCTGAATCACAAATACACATTCATGTTGGTTAGGGTTAGGTCAGCTGTGGAAATGGACTCTGCACTCTGTCCACTTTAACTTACCACAGAAATAAATATACATTCATTTGAGACGTCTAGTCTTCATTTGCAGCCTAGAAGCATATTTTTGCTTTGATGTATGAAATGTGGCAAGCAGGAGTATCTTTTATGTTTTGTGTGTGTGTGTGAGAGAGACACATGTACATGGATAAACCTCTAATTCTGCTTCAATGTCCCAACATAGCTCCAGCGGCGTCATGAGCAAATGAAGAAAAACCTTGAGGCCCAACACAAGGAGCTGGAGGAGAAGAGACGTCAGCACGAGGAAGAGAAGGCCAACTGGGAGGCTCAGCAGAGGCTGCTGGAACAGCAGAAACTTGACGCCTCCAGGTAAACAAACAACCACATTAAAGAAATACACCTTCCTGGGAAATTCGCCCTTTGGACAACTTACCTATTATGTGATGAGAACACACACCAAAATCATCCATGTATCTCCGGTAGATTGTTTGCTCTGGTGCCCAGTGCTTTAGCATACATTGCATTAAGTACTGAAGATGAAAAAAATGATCAAATGAGAACTTGTTGCAACTCTAGAACTGAATGTTTAGCATGTTTAGTTTTTAATGACACACGGCGCAACCTGGCATGATTGTTTAGGAAACTGGTAAAATATATCTTACAAAATAGAATTACTTTCACCATATACTTGCCCTGGAAGTTCACTGGTTCACTAAGGTTCACTAAAAATCACTGCGCAACCGGTGAATGAGTTGTTCATCTGAAATAGTTACAAAAATGAATCATGGCTACATCAGTTAAATTTTCAGTTAATATTATTTTCTTTTTGCACTTTGAATATCCATGTCATAAAATTGACACCAATAACCAATTAAAGGCCAATCTTCTTAGTTTAGATACTGCTAGTCGTCTCAGATGTTGGAAATGGGGTGAAAGATGATTCATCAGACCATATTACTTTTTTCCATTACTCGGGTCCAGGTTTTGTGCTCCTTACACCAGGTTATGTGTCTGTGTGTTGGCCTTGGAGACAAGCGGTTTCCAAATGGCAGTTCTGCCATAAATTCCAGCTTTGTAAAGCTCACAATGTGTAGTTTTTGATGAGTCCGGGTCACAGAGGTGCTGCTTAAACTCTGGTCATTTTTGAGGCTGTGGTTTTGTGCCATTTAAGTGTCCGTTTATCAATGTGAAGAGCAACAATTTGATTATTTTAGATCTGATTTTGCATACACATGTCATATTATGATAAATATCAATATCGAAACAATTCCTTATGATGATATTGATTTCAACCATATCACCCCGACTAGATTGAGATTCTACTCTTTCTCTTATACCCCTTTCACACCAAAGCACCGACTCAGGTAAAACCCCTGTCTGCTGTTGGTGTGAATGGGTGACGCAGGTTATTTGACCATGGTCTGTGGCCTTGGTCACGACCCGGGCTTTACTTGGGTCAGACACGGCTCAGCGTTGGTATGAAAGAGGTAACACAGTTTACTTGAAGTGGGTTTTGATCAAGGAACCTCATTGGTTATGATCGAAGGCACACTAATACAAAGGCAAGCTAACGCTACCTGGTAAACAAATCTCTGTTCTTTCAAGCTGCAAGCGAGTTCACAAGTCGAAACAATGGAGAATTGGCAAGATTCTGAAGTGAGAGAGCTTCTGTCTATTTGACGGGATGAAGAGATAAAAATACAAATTACAGGCACAGTAAAAGACTAAAAGAAAAGTTATATATGTTGAATCTCCAGTGTAAACAAACTGGAATGATGTGAAAACGCAACGACTCTGTTCAGCAGTGACGTATATGGAAGTAAACTTTTGGACGCGGGTCTGTGAAGAGTGACTGTATTTTATAAATCCTTCGTTTTGGCCCTGGATGGTCAAAGTATAGTGCTTACATACTATATATAATCAATGAACTGAATCCCAGATTTACCTCACTCTGCAATGGGATCTCTATTTTACCAGCACAAGATTTAGTTAGCCTTTCCTCTACATATGACTCAGCTGTCAGCTCGCGTGCCTGTGACTTGATTGACAGACTTCACCTGAACATTGGTGCAGGGCGGGCCCAGGTCAGTCCTTGACTCCACATGCTTTCGCAATAACTGCAATGAGCATGTGACAGGGCCCCACCACTGCTGAATAGCTCTACTATAGGCTGAAATTATACAACAATTGCGTAGGGCATCTTTAAAAAATAACCCTACCCGGGTTAGGTTTGGGGCCAGATCAATGTGGTTTGAAAAGAGGCAAAAGACACAAATGGATGTGGATTGACTGCCCTGCATCATTATTGCTCTATCACTCAAATCTTTTTTTTTTGTTCCCCATGTTTTACAGGACCTTGGAAAAGAACAAAAAGAAGAAGATATTTTAATTGTTCTGGAGGATCACCGCCACAACATTACAATGTACTTAGTTGCCAACCCGCCAGCCTGGATCGTCAGTTAGTCTGTCGATCAACAACATCTGCTGTTTGACCAGATAAACTGTGTGATTAAGTGAAAGCCAGAGGGGCGGTGTCGTCTGGACTATGAGTCTAGCTAAGGTCTCCTCTGCTAATGCTCACCGTCACGGACTGGCTCCCCCTAGAAAATACTCCACTACTACGTTTCATTACCTTTATGTGCCCCCCTTTTTCTCGCTCCTTCCACCAATGAACTATTTTGTCTATGTTTCTCTATGTAATCCTAAAATGGAGACATTAAGACGGTTGTACAATCCTGTTTCACTGGTCATGTACAAGTATATTCATGGAGAAAAGGCGTTGGTTTTTAGGAACCCAGAATGCTATGAGTTCACTTGTTCTTTCCAGTTTTTCCCTGGTAATGTTTGGTAATGTTTGGTAATGTTTGGTAATGTTGGATACTGCACTCTCGTGTGCCGTGTTCTTTTTAATGCCAAATTTTTAAATGACCAAACAAAGGAGTAGGCCTTTCACTTACTGCACATTGGCAGACCGCATAAGGCTGAAGCTCACCTCAGGCATTGTTTTTATACGTTTTTGTTTAGTTATCACATTTTTTGTCCTCCCAAGACGTTATGTTCTTCCATCTCCTGTAATTTAAGTTATATAGCCATGGACCGCAGTGTGTAACTTCAATTCATGTAACATTTTCTTACGCATTTTGTTTTTTCTTTATATTGGCCCTGCTATAGAAATTGTACGTTTATTTTGTGTTAAGTGTGTTAGCAAGTGTTTTGCACCCCTGCTCTTGGAGGCCCCACCATGTATACCTGACTTCACTCATGCTGAGTGTAATAAGAAGAAAAATCAACAGCACACCTTCATTTAAAATTTAAAATTCTTGGGGAGATTCCATTTGAGGGAGCCATGTTTACGATGTGTGACAGGAAAGTACCACATACACAGTGGGGCCCCCAGGGGCGGGGTCTGGAAACACTGTTAGATGGGGGGTGGGAAGGAGGCTGGAGGTGACCTGTTGCAGTAGAACAGAGGCAGTACTCCACAGAACATCATCACTCTCCACATTTTCACACATTTTCAATAGTTTCACTTCTACCAAAGCTTGCCTCCCTGACATCATATTTAGCTTTATTTTTATTTAGCAGTTTGTGTACTGCATCTGTATTTTGTAATGTCTTTTATTTTGTTTTTATTGTATAAAGTCACATAATAAAATTGTGATGGGGGAAAAAAAAAACCGCAATGAACTTTATATTTAAAAAATATATAAAGGAAAGCGGAAACGTTTAGACCGTAGTGATTTTTACATCCAGAAGAGGGCAGCACAGTACAACCCTAATGTGCCCACTGTTGCCATGACATGCATGGACTCAATGTGCAATTGATTAACTGTGTCATTGTATCACTACCTGAGCTCCTGGAAGTCCTCTGCACTTTAAACCTGACTGGCTTCTATTCTGTCAACCTCAATTGTGCTGAGTAAACGATTAACCATAGATTCTCCTTTAGCTTGTGTATACAACAGTGTGTGTTACCATATCTTGCCTTTCACCTGTAGTACAGATCTTCCTTTCAACCTTTTACACATTGTTCTTCTGTCAACACACCCAAGATTAGAGGCGTTTATCAGGAACACGGTGCACGGCAGTTGTAAAGTCACTGAAGAGAAACATGTTTACTTGGCACTGAAGACATTGAAGTTTTAGTAGATGGTACAGAAAATGTCTTTCTGCGGTGGCTTTCATGGTCTCATTTTCCCGCTAATCTAGTCCTTGATCCTTTCTCTTGAATTGGAGGGGTTTTTGTCCATTCCCTCTGGTTTATCCAAACAAAAGAGGCCCTTTGGACCCAGTGCTGCTGCGTGGAATGGAATATACACAAACATGCATCTGTGGCATCACGCTACAGCTCTCCCAGTCAAACGGCTATGTAGGTCTGCCTCTCTGCTGGCTGATTGGTCCGGAGGACTACCTGGTCACCTAGATGAAGAGACATTCAGCCAATTACTAAGAGCTATAGTAAAGCCCATGTTTCAGCCCACATGGCCAGATAGTAGCTAGTCACACAAGGCTGAAAAATGTAGGCCTTAAATTGGGAGACTTTGCTATTTTATGAACTTGGTGTAAGTGGGTTGCTTGGATTCCAGTTTTTCTTTAGACCATTTACAGGTATAAGCTGAAATAAAACAAAACATCAGTGGGCTGTCTGCTTCTGATGTTGAGGCAATGTATAATTCTTGTGAATGTACCACAAAAATAGGCGAAGAGTCGGACAGTCTTAGAATCAGTTGGTCAATCACCACTTATCTGCCAATTTGCTGAACAACCCTTGTGGACACCCCTTGGAGTATAGGCCTGACCTTGGCTCTCCTGTCAACCACATCATTCTGGCCAGTACACAATGAACAAAGGACAAGGTTCAGGCCCAACAACCCAGGAGCCATAATGGTCAGACTGAAGTGGAAATGCCTGCTGACCTGGCTGCAAAATGGAATTTGCATCTGAAGCGATGTGTTGTTACTCTCAAAGACTCTGTATAGACGCAGCATGTCACGTTGTAGTTCTATCTATATATTCATATGGTAGCTACCCTACATATGTCCAATGACATGTAGAATGACAGCATACAATATTTGTCTCCCTTAGTAGCAAATTATCTTACCTTGTGGTCAAACATTGTGTGCTGTACAGCTCGCTCTTTGAAATGTTGAGTGGTTGCTAAGCTGTTGTTATCGGTAGCCTCCGACTGCTCGGTCCTTCAGAGTTGGATTTAGTTCTTACATAATCTCCATACTTTTGTGACACCAGAGCTTTCCTGCCAAATTGTGCTTCATAGCTGGTGAAACACAGGGGACTATTTCCCTGGCTAGCATAGGCAGTCCAGCATGCTTAATTGCTCATCTGACAATGACCTCCTTTGGTGTGAGCTTCGGTGCTCTTGGGTTGGGTCCAGAGTCGGGCAGAATGACAATGAGTGAGAAATGTGCCACTATTACTGTGAACATATTTTTCTATGTGGATCTTTGTTACACATCACACTCCAGACAAAAGGGTTACACACTACAGTAGCCAAGTAGGACAGCCTAGTACAGCCTACAAAGAGATCAGGGGTGAAATTCTATGCTGTCTGTGAACTTTTGGCCACCTGTGGACTGTGCCATGGAGAATGGCTTGCTGCAAGCCAAAAATGTCATTATATCACTTGAGCAGTCACACTGCAATGTGGATGTGTGTCTGTGTCTGCTTCTGCATCTCTGTTTGTGCATGCATGCCTGTGTGGGCAGAACGGGTGCATAATTCTTTGAATGTTCTAAACTCTCTCACAGCAACACACCTACATCACACAGTTATCCAAATAGTTAATTTTCTGCTCAAAACCACATTTTGTTCATTAAATACCAACTCTACATTTCAAAATGCAAACAGATTTTCTCTACATACACTAACTCTACCCAAACATGGCAAACCCGACTCAATATGCAATCATTCATTCAAAACACTAGCACATGTTTTCTATCCAAAAGGAATATAGTCAATCAGAGCACAACGGCTTTCAAAATACTAACAGTTGATGACATTACAAAAACTGCATTACTTTTCATGTTTCAGTTCTCAGTTTTAATAGACAATGTGAAATCCATTTTTTTTATATAATTCAGTTCCTTTTACTGTAAACCACTCTACATTTTTGGTTGAGTGTCAAATGTGTGCATTTTTGGCAATATACTATCTAAAAGTGAATGAGTCATCTTTACTTTATAGATTGTACAGTAGAACAAAATAGTAAGCGACTAAATAGTAAGAATTGCTGCAGTAAAAGCTTTACAGTATTAGCAACATGAAATTGCAGCCAGTGATCAACAAAAAATCCAACATACATGACCTTTGGTTCCAAATGTGTAAAAATAAAATACACAAATACAGTAAAAAAGGCACAGTCCTGTTCTAATCTATACAATCTTCAGCGTTTAGCCGCATGTTCTTGTCCACATCACATCTTATGTTGTCTCTTGCTATGCACCTTGGATATTTGGTCTATTTTACACAACTTAAATCAGTTATTTCTCAATGTTTCAATGATCTGTTCATTCAAAAATACTTATCAGCTGTTTCAATATAGCTTCTGAGCTGCTGTTGTTGCAGAAGTAGAGGCTTTATACTATATTTAAGGTTTTGAACAACAGGTTTTCAGTTCTGGCATGCTGTGTGCAAGCATTTGTAAATAAGACAAGAAAGATCCATAATGTTGGTATTGGGTAAGCTTGTATGTAAAGAAAATGTAAGCATTTTAGAAACGTGTTAGTTGACTGCATATTGTGTGAAAACAACATGAATTGTGTTAATGGTATGGTCCACAACAGACGGATGTTGTGCTAATTGTGTTTAGAGTTTTGCAAATGT
>OMKK01067098.1:0-14610 GCA_900302305.1 Polymixia japonica
TGTGTTTGGGGGTTTTTTTTTTTTTTTTCCCCCCCCCCCCCCGTCATACTGAACGGTGATGTCCAAACCGTGGTGTGAACCGAACCGTGACTTCTGTGTACCGTTACACCCCTACCACAGACTAGCTGCTGCTTATATCAAGCTTCACGCTGAAAGCTCAGCTAAATGAATAACACTGTGAAATCTGCCTGTTTTTTGGGGGAGGGGGTCGAGGTTTTTTTCCGGCATTAGAAAAGCAGCAGGAATTTGTGGGGAAACGGAGGCATCTCACTACTTTGTTAGACGAAATTTACCTGAAAACTGTTAGAAGCCTATATTTATTTCAGGAATGAAAGACACCTGAGATTCACATAAAGCAGAAAGAAAAAAACCAAAAAAAACCCGATAAGACTAATCCGTTTTTTAGAGTAAAGGACAAGGCTGTGCACTTCATACCGGGGAGGTTGTTGCTGGTGGATCGCTTTTGTCTGGTGGTGAATGGAACTTCACAAAGGCAACTCCATACGCTATGTTCTAGAAAATAAACGGACACATTTACTTGATATTTATTTCATCTATAGTTTTGAACATAATGCAGGATTTAAAAGAACTACTTCAGAAATTAAATGACAAATCTTTTTCATAAAATATACTTGTCGTCACTCTTTTCTGTACCTTGCTGTACGGCTGGCTGCACACGATCTTCACCCTGTCCCACTTTTCCTGGGCCGTGCTCTTCTGCAGCTGGCCGGGCCCGAAGAAACGCACCCGGTTAGTGTTGGTGCCGTTTCGGCTCTCGGTGGGGGACATGAAGGAGGACGTCACCAACAGGACCTAGGAGGGAACGACGTTGAAGAGAATTTGAGTCGCCGATGACAGAGGGGTTGCGTCGGTACGTATCGTGAGTGTTTTTCGCTGAGGTACGTTGGTGTTGTTTTGCAGGAATACCTCGTAGTCCTGGTCTCTGACAGCTGACGAATTCCCCACCAGCACCTCAATAAAAGCGGACCCTTCATTTCCGATATCTATGCTGTGAACCTGCTCCTCCTTCTCAAACTGGGAGAAAAGGAAAACGGCACTGGTTAAAAGGTCTTATACAGGGTATGCACGAGTCGAGACACTTGCTGCCCTTGATGCCTGCAAACAGTCTTTGACCCCTCCTGACTTAGAGAAGGAAAGGGGGGAGGGGGACATTTGGTTTAGAACCAACCGATGTATAATACATAGCAATCTTTTCAGAGTATGCCGCGTGAGGTTACTAGACATACTCAGATGACCCACAATGCATTGCTACTGCAAAATGTCCTGGCCGTATGTCACAGTCAGATGTGGAGAGATAAATAACGATCTAGCCAGACATGAAAGGTCTGTAAATGTAAGTTGACAATATTAATTTCAGTAATATGACTTCATATCATATGTGTGAAGAATAAATATATATATATTTAAATAGTGATGGATTGCTAGGTTGTTACTCTGTTTGTGGCAATTTATTATAGAGATTAGCGATTTGCTATATCAGTTATAAATAGAAAGTTTGGGGTTATGAACAACTATAGTGTTAGAATAAATACAGATTCATTCCAAATTAATAGCTAGGCCTTACAAGAATAACTCTGTATGTTTCCTTTTATCTAGGGATGATAAGGCGCGCCTCATGAGCTGCCTGACAGTGCAGACTTTTACAGTGCCCCATTTAATCTCGCTTCCTGGGGTAAAGAACCAAGTGGCCCCCGGGAGAAAAACAAATTAAGTTAATCTTTTATATGAACATTGATTACTTATTTATATGGAATCAAACATATTAACCATATTTGGTTGGTTAATAAAAGTGCATTTTTAATCTTATCATGTAATGATATCTTCTCATGAAAGTGTGCATTTTAAGTGCATATCTAAGTTATTTAATGTGTAACAAACGTTTTCAAATAATATCAGATACTTTATATAATTCTTACCTGTGTATTATATGATTAAAAATAGTAATCTTACATCTGTCTTGTAAAACTATATTTAGAAATAACTTGGCCCGGTCATGTGATGTTTGAGTATACTTCAGCCTGAAATGTCCATTGGTAATGGTATACTTAATCGTTACTTAAGCAGTATGCACTACACGCTAATTGAGTATGTACTAAGCAGCATGTTAGTATCCCATTTTGAACATGTCACATGATGACATTTTTAAGACAATTACAATGAATTCATCTATACAATGAAAGAACAACAGTTTACCTAACTGCTGATGAAATGGAGAAATACCTGTAGAATGACTGTTGTTTGCTTCTCCCCGGCTCTTGCTGCCTTCCACTTCCTGTAGGTGTCGGAGCTGAGCAGGTTGTCAGCCTTGTGAGTCTGGAAGGCAACGTTAAAACGACAGCTGGACTGATGCTGAAACTCAGTTAAATGTTGATGGGTCAACACATCAAACCAGAAAACTTATAGCGCAAGGTGTAATTTATAAGATGGTTGCTGCTTGTATTCACAAATTGCGTTGTAAGTAATCAGGTTTGGACAGTACATTTACTTAAGTACTGTACTAAATTACATTTTTGAAGAACTTGTACTTTACTCCATTAAACTGCAGTTCCACTAACCTTGGTTTTGCATACAAAACATCAGATTAGACCATGCAAATTATATACTTTCAATGTTGGAGCCTGTCATCGTAAAGAGAAAGCATCGACAGCCAGCATACGTGGACCACTTTAACATCACTATCAGAGGTTAATGCACCAAGGATTTAAAGCTCCCAAGCGCTGAAATATGAGCTCAAGTAATATAGAATATCTACTTTTACACACATATTCCTATACTTCTGCTCTTATTGAAATGAAAGATTTGCGTACGTCGTCCACCACTGCAAGTAACAGAATCATAACTTACACTGTCCTCGCTGCTGCAGGACACGACGTGCTTCAGCCTGATGTCTGGCATGTTGTTAAACCCGCACTAACTAAACCCGTCTGACGCTACAGCGACTGGCCAGCAAAGGACCCCGATAAGCCACGAAAAGTGAATAATGTGCTGGTTGTTTGTTTACGTTAAGTAATGACTGGTTTGTGACTGGTTTAACTGGTCTGTTTATATAATCAGATGGCTAATGGGTTAGCTTGCTAGCAAACAATAGACAGAGTACTTTCGCTAACTGGATGTATGACATAAATACGCCTAAAAGGCCGTTACCCGTGGACTTTTAGCATTATCGTGTACTTCGTACACAGTTTCTTAGGTTCCCGGTAACTTGGCACTTAGTTAAACATCGCTAAATATTAAACTATACTTTTAAATAATAAAATAAAATGAATGAGGACCTCATTTTCGCACCAAAACCCGATGCCTGTATGATGACGTACTTCCGACTGTCAGTATTTTCAGCCAGTTAGAGCGTCGATGTTCTTCTTCTACGATATATTTAGTGTTGCAATTAAGCATCGACAGCAGTTTGTCTTCCCCTAGCGGTCAGGGTTTGTCTTCCCAGCATTAGGAGAAATCCATTAAATATCGTCAGACTAAATTAAATCAGAGTTAAAAAGCTGTGTGTGTGTGTGTGTGTGTTGGAAGGGTATTCTGGAATGGATATATGACATGACACGATTTACCAAACCGTTTCATCTTTTATGAAAACATGAATGCGAGTACAGATGAAGGTTACAGCAGAACAGTTACAAAGATGGAAATGGTTCGTTTAAGAGCGAGAGAGATTCTTTTTAACATCACATATTAGGATCTTGGCTAATTAAATACTCACAGCACGGTAACAAAAGCTGCATGACAATACTAGCTAAATGAGTGTATCGGCATTGTAAGAATGTGTCACCTAACGTGAGTGTGAACGTAGTGAGTGAATCATATTAGATCTGAGTGAGCTCAGAGGATCTCCACGTAGATGGCAGTCTCCATTTCAGCCACGGCAGAGGTCTGAATCTCTCTCACTGGCCTGGCCCCTAAACCTACTTGTCTCTCTCCACCTCTTCTTTCCCCTCTTCTTCTCTCTCCCACTCGTCTCTCTCCGCCTCTTCTACCAATCGGGTGAGTCTGGAAAAACGGACGGACGTGATAAACCGCAAAGTTAGGGAGATGTTCGCTAAAAACAGAATAGGATACGAGCCTGAAGCCTCATTATGCACAGGAATATTTTCATCATTGTATTGCTCATTAGTTCTTCTCCAACCAGCACCTGAGAAGAGTTCTGTGCACAGGGCAGCCGAAACTTATGTTAACCAAATACCTGTTTAGCGCGGACAAAGAGAGGTGTGCAGTTCTGGTACACAAGCTGATAGCTGCCATTGGTGTAGATGTGGGTCACTTCTGAACAGTTAATGTAGAGGGGCATCCGGTCCTGATAGATCCCCAGTTCTTCGGGATATACCGCCGGGGGTCTACTTAGGACATGTCTGAGGGGAGCAGTGCAAACATTTTTACTCAAAACGCGCGCTTTGTTACATATTTGACCGGAAAATGTTTTCTGCACATGGCACCGCTGCATCGCTCCTTACCTTCCGGCCTTCTTTCGACAGCAGTAGAGGAGAAGCAGAGCAAGAAGGAAGATGGCGGCCAGGCAGAGGACCACAGCGAGTATCACCAACCACAACAGGGAACCCGCCACTGTAAATTGACAAATAGAGCGCAGGTGGATCAGCATACCATCTGGTACAACTGTTACGGGGTCAGGTGCATAGATCTTTTAGGCATTCATTGCTTGTCAGATCAATAAGTGAATGAAGGCCTGATGTGATGACATAATTCGATATCACACCACAATAACATCTAAAAAGTATTGCGATTATTAAGTGAACCCCAGGTTAAAGACCCCGAGCTGGAAAATACTGATGTAATGTCACATCAGCATCAAACCATGAAGCATTAAAAATACTACATCAAAGGATAGCCCAGCAGACTAATTTACGAGGGGTTCATGAGATGTGACATATATTGGAACACACCTTCTCCCCCCTGCAGCAAGATGAGGGAGTCATTGCCCAGCGCATTTACAGCAAAGCAGATCACCCTCAGGGGATTATCCATGCGGCCCCTCAGTGTAGACGTTAGAGTCCCAGGGTCTGATGTTATTGACAGGTTGTAACCAATTGGTGGAACGCTCCCATTGACACTCCAGGTCAGTGCTGATCTGGGGTTGGATTCGACTGTACACCGACAGAGAACCTCCAGCCCCTCTACAACACAGCCTGACGAGAGATGGAGGATGACCGGCTTGTCTGTAGACAAAGAAGGCGCAGCAGGGTAATAGATGTTGAAATGAGGTGTAAAGGTTAATACAGCAAAAACATGAAAACAACAAAGAGGTCAATTGAAAGACCGCCTTCAGTGACATTATTTAAATTTACACAGTTCTCTGAAAATGAGTCAAAATGAGGTTCAGGGAGATCAGGACAGGGGTGTAGAGCTGACCCTTTTTCAATGATCAAAAACTCATTTGTTACTCTGTCGCCTTGCAAACCAATGTTTTCCTAGCAAAGCTTGCTTATCCTAAGTCCCCTTTACGGTACTTGTGAAACCGTACTTCTTTGCTGCTGCTCCAACCTAATTTCCTTACAGTGATCGTTAAAAAGACACGATATAAAAAGTTTATAATTATATGTATGTCACTGAAGGGAGGCTCTAATTTGTGTACCCTGAGTAGGATTACATTGTATGTTCAACGCTGTGGGATGGGACACTCCTCGACCAACCAGGTTCTGAGCTGAACAGCGGACCCTCATGTCCCGGGTGACGTTGTACACCCGGACTGTGTGTGTGCGCTGGTGGAGGTTCACAGAGCGGCCATGTTGGGTGTAGGACCAGTGGTACTCCGTCACAGGCGGGTCGGCTTTACACGTGCAAACCAGCAACGCGCTTGCTCCCTCCAGCACCGTCAAGGTCTGGACCTGAACGTTGACATCTTTTGGGGGAACTGGAGAGTATGCATAGAACAGTATGGTTTAAATACTAGTTTAAATACCACACTTTTAAGTACAACAACAAAAAAGATTTGGTGTAAAGTTTGTAAAACGCCAAAAACGTCATCAATATTATTAGTGACTGAGCCTCGTAACTGTGAAAGCTGTCAAAGATTTGTCAAATAACGATGGTCAAAACTATGCTTACAGGTCACATGCAGATCTCTTGAAGCTGATACTCTTCTTTCACCAGGGTAGCTGGCCTCACATCTGAGCCTGGGCTTCACACGGTAAGACGCGGTGAAGGACACAGAGGCCAGTAACACAGGATATAGTAGTTTTACATCTCCACGCTCGCTGCCGTTTCCCTTGACTCCTCTCTCCCAGTGCCACTGGAGGGTAGGAGGTCTGGAGGGGCAATAATGGCTGACGGTGCAGTTGAGGGTTACCAACTGTCCTTCTGTGGCTGACCCCGTGCCACTGATGAGAGGCGCCTCAGGGGACTCTGTAAGTGAGGAAAATGGCTGCCGTGATTATGTATTAATTGAGTCTAAGACAAAATGAAACACACCAGAACTCTACAAAAGAAGAGCTGGTTGAACAAGGGGAGTTACTTGACTCTGAATTGACTGAATTTAAGCTCCACTCACCTGAAACATCCAGAATGAGGCTCGATGACTTCCCCCAGAGTGGTTCATCGCCTCCCTTCAGGGCCATCTCAAAGACGCGAGAGTCATCAAGGCTGACCCTTTCGATCTTCACCGAGCAGTCTCCGTCTGCAATTTGCCCGTAGAGAGACGTGCGGCCCTGGAAGTCTCTGCTCACCGGATCCCCGACCTCGCTGTTAAAAGCCGTGCTGCGGAGAGGGAAGAAGCGGCCGCTGCCTCTGGATCTCAGCCTGACGTCCACCCTCCCACGCCTCCCCTTTAAAGGACGAGGAGCGAACGAGCAGGGAATGACCACGCAGGAGCCCGCCAGGGCGTGGACGCGGTCAGGGACAGAGGGTGCAGGAGAGAGAGCCTGGGCACCCCGCCACAAGGCAGCTGCAGCTGCGGCGGTGCAAAGAAAAGAAAATGAACAAATACTTTGAATCAGGGGTAAGGATCCGTAGGGCGAGCGCACACTTAAAGTGGCAATCTCGAAGATCTCTGAAGATTTCCATTTGAATAAACGTCTGTTAAGTCACTGTCTATCGCCGAATGAGGTAACACAGTGGTGATTGAGCCTATGGCCCACTGGTGAAAGCGCTTGCATTTACAGTATTATGAGTATTAAGAACCGGGTGTCTGTGGCGACTTCCCCGCCACGCATTCAAATTAGCGTTAGTGACGCGTTTTCCTCTTGAAGCGAGGTCCAATTACACACAATTACCGCCTTTCACCATAGGTGCCGCCAAAGACAACGAAACGGGAGATCTTCGAGACTGCGACTTTAAAGATCTGGTTTAGATGTGAGAGTAAAGAAAAAGGGGGCTTGGGGCACGCAATAGATTAGATGTTACGATATTGGGGTTTATCAACCAGGCGCCTCCCATTGCAACTGCTTGCGTCACTCTCAGGACTAAACAGTACATTTTCTAATCCCAAGTTCTTAAATTGGCATGACGTTAAGGAATATATTTTGTGTTAAAATGTGGACACTGGCACAGATTAGAAGAATTTAACTTCATTGACTACATATGTTTATCCAATGCGACAGTGAAATATTTCACAACAGATGTATTTTTAGAAAAGGGAAGCCACATGCTGCACTTGTACCCTATTATTTGGCTCTGCTAGCGTCTGGCAGACACCAAACTACTATGCATGTTTTCTTTATGGAAACAACCCAGTGCCATAATTAAAGAACAACAACTTTGCATAAAGTGGTTTGTTCTTAGCACACTTTACATCATTTAATGTATATAGCTTTACGAAAAAAAATACTGAAATATGGGTCTATTTTATTCATGCAGCAGAAAATACCTGATCTGTGGATATACTGTGAACTGTAATTTCACAACTCTGATTCCCTGTTAAAAACAATCATCTCTCAGTCTCTTAAACTGGACTTCATGACAATCACACTAGCATCAGTTCTACCTGAAAGAGTTTACGTCATTGTCACGACTGTAACAGTGAATGTCAGATCAAACCACCAAAGTGGTTACAAATGAAATAGGATTATATTATAAAATTAGGATTAATGAACATTTAATCTACAATTTAATAGATGAAACTACTCACCAAAAATCACAGGACCCACAAGAAACATCGCTCAGCTGCTACAGAGAGAGGGAGGGATAGAGAGCTGGACAAAGAGGAGGAAGTTTGATGGATTTCATTGTATTCCACATTAAAATATCCTCTTCAACTCGCAATGTTTTATAGAGTCCTGTAGACTATATATTCCTTTGTTTAATTCCATTGGGATTAAATCATTTCAGCAGAATGTCCTAGTGTCTTAAACTTCACACGCAAGCTAGCTCACACAGTGTTAAATCAAATGTTAATTCTGTACAGACAGAGAATATATTGTTACAATTTATGATGATGAATTCACTCACTTTTTACTTATTTATCCATTTCAAGAGACCCCAATAACCATACGGCTGGTGCAGCTGTCTGGAGTAATTGTCTTCAAGGGAAAGAAAGACAAGGCACATGACACAGGATGATTCACCCTCATGCTGTTTCTCACCCATTTCCTTCGAGTCTCTAGCAAATCTGTCTATTTAGTTAGATTCCCTCAGTTTACAGTGGCAGTCATAATCAACCCCTTAATAGTTTGAGATTTATTATCTTGTAAAAGGTACATATGTTCTATAAAACCGAACAATAATTCTGATTTGTCAAAAGTCTATGATACTGACTGATACTGTCATTTTTCTTCACAACAAATATCCTTCAACATAGGATGCTCTCAATAATTTTGTATACTGTATTCAAAAAAGTAAAATGCTATGAAGCATGCTATGATGCTTATGGTGTGTCTCAAATATATTTTATACTTGTTAAATGTTTCTTCAGAAATTGTGTTTTACTACCAATATGCTGAATAGACAACTTTTAGTTAATAATGTTTGTTTAATAATTCAAGGACCGTCACTGTCAATTTATTATTTTTTCAGCAATGGATGGTCTTGTGACAACTTATAAGAGACTGTAAGCAAAATATAATATATAAAATATATTTTAAAATATATTTTGACATTTCTCCTCATACTGAAGGAACATGTGCATTGCTTTTTTCACCCTTACCAGAGTTTCTCCATGACGCAATAACACTTCAATCAATGCAATCTGGGTCATAGACAAAGGCCTAAATTCGCTGAACAATGGACTCTGATCTGTTGTTTAAACTCTTGTTTAAGGCATTACGCTCCTCCTCACTGCACCTTAAGACAGAATTCGAACAAACTGTTCTGCGAACAGTCAAGTAATGGAAAGCTAAACAGGAAGAGGGGCATACAGGAACAGAAGGTATAATATCTTTCAGTAAGTGTAATATTTGCATGATGTTATTTGTGGCAAGTATTTGTTCATTTGATATTGGAGTTTACTTTGCTGGGTGTGGGCGTGTGTAAGGTCAATCATTTTCTAAAGGTACCTACAAATTAGCATGCTCTCTGAGAGAATTTACAAGTCAGATGAACATTTAGAACATTTAATGCAGAGTGTACAGTAGCAGATCAAGAACGTACGAAGCAGTGAGCTGATTCTTCACAATGTAATCATTCATTCCTGGCAGTAGCGACAGTCCTAAAAGCCATGAACTCAGCCCAGCAGCTCCTCCAGTCCCAGAGAGATTTGCTGCTCAACTGGACCCATGGCCACCCAGCACCCTTGCTGCGTTGGCTACGTGATGCTGAGGTGCTTCCTCCTGCTCTCTACCTTTCCTTGCTGGAGAGGTCACCTACCAACGCTGTGGCCCAGGCTCTGGAGACAGTGTGCGCCAGCGAGGAGAGAAGCCAAAGGTTTCTAGAGGTACTGAGGGAGGTGCAGGATTATTACTGCGAGGATCTGCAGGCCTGGGTGAAGAGACACTGCAGGAATGACGCTGACAGGAGGCCAAAACCTGCAGTTGTTAAAGTTGAAGGTGACCCAGCATGAATATATTGGAAATGTCTGTATTAATATGGTGTGTGTAAAGTTTAACCAAATAATGAAACATATTGTAATTCAAAACCCACAGAGTCAGAATGCAACCTAAAAGACTGGATCTCAAGAAGCTTTATTGCCTGAAAAAGATTTGTGGGAAAATGATTAACAGACTATAATTAAAAATCCACTCTGATCGCTTGCCAAGTTCTGTGCAATAACTTTGTCAAAGATATTGTGTATATGTCCACAGTATCTGGATCAGCAATGAGAAAGGTCAACATGATAAGTTAGGAGGTGTTGAAGAACACTAGCTACTACTCCTCTTTCTCATAAAAAAAGATAATATTTTTTATAATCCTATAATATCCACAGAGAAAAAGCGTAAAGGCCCCATTGCTAAACTGTTCAAGGGGAAGAACAAGGGATTCACCATAACTACTGAAGTCAAAGGTAAAATGTGTTACTTCAAAATTTGGTCATGTAAAACTACTTTCCAATATTGTTTTTTCCTACACTTTCCCAGATATATCGTACTTTATAGAGGAAACTCTCTGTCTATTTAATACTCTAATATAATACTTTAAGTAATATTTTGCAGACTCTGGTTTCCTATATTGTAACATTTAATTCAAATAATCTCTTCATAATGCAGCAGAAGAACTGAAACCGCGCAGGAGTGTAAAGTTGGCCAATATCAGAGGTATGTTGATATCTGTGATAGACTGGAGTAATGACAATAACTCACATCCAAGTAATATTTTCTTGACATAATATGATTCGCCAAATGTGTTTGAATAATCCACCTGTCGTCCATTACAGTTCCCATTTCCGCCCATAAAACAACTCTTCTGAAACGCACGGAGCAACTCAAATGCTATTCTGAGGGGGCCAGAGAGACTTCAAACTCAGCTTCTCATATCGAGATCCGCTACACTGATCTTTTTGTGACGGAAGATAATGATTTCCTCGACAGCAGCCAACATGAGTACTTTGACCTCGCCAGCAGACGAGCACGCATCTATGTCCACCAGGCTTGCCAGCGTATGCGCCCTGGCCACCTTCTGAGCCCTCAAGGAACGTCAGGTCGACCCCCGAAAAGGGTTAAAGTCAAAGGCATTGCCGGCATAGGAAAGAGCGTGGCAGTACAGAGGCTGGTTTATGAGTGGGCATTAGGCAAAAACATGCGTGAGTTCACCTGTGTCTTTGACCTGCGCTTCAGGGAGCTCAATCTGATAGAAGCACCACTGAGTTTACTGGACCTGCTTGGAGACCGGTTCCTGTACCTAAAGGCAGTTCTACCAGACCTTTTTGATACACCAAGCTGTTTGCTCTTCATCTTAGATGGATTGGACGAGTTCAAATTCCACCTGGACTGGAATGCTCCTAACAAGGACATTGATGTGGGGTCTAAGGTCCCAGTGTCAGAGATGATGGTGGCTTTAATCAAAGGAAGTCTTCTTCCAGAGGCATCAGTCATTCTCACAACTAGACCATCTACTGAAGCCCCCAAGCGTTTCTTCCAGAGATGTTGTGTGGTGCTGGGCTTTGAGGAGGACCAGGTGAAGGAGTATACTTCCAAGTTCTACAAAGATGCAAAAGTAGCTGAAAAAGTCTACAATTACATCTTGAGTAATGACAACCTCTTTGTGTTGTCTTTCATCCCTCTCTATTGCTACATCATTTGTACGGCCATGGCAGAATTCTTCACCCCAGGAAATCAAGATGGCGTTGACTCGCAGTCTCTGGAGCTAAACCCACCCAAAACAGTCAGCGAAGTTTACTTCTGCTACTTGTTTACAGCTGTCAAGCACCATGCACTGAAGGGGAAGGCAGAGAGGAACACCCCCAGGTCTGAGGTTCTCTCCTTAGTCAAACAACAGCTGATCAATCTGGGGAAGCTGGCTTATGAAAACCTCCTGAAGAAAAAGATCATGTTTAACAGAGCAGACCTGGAGAAGTATGGCGTTACACCAGCTGATATTCAGAGCACCTTTCTCAGTCAGATCCTACAGCCTCTAAAAGAAGAGATGGTGGAGATGTTTTCTTTCTTCCACTTGACGGTTCAGGAGCATCTGGCAGCCCTGTATTGTGCGACCAGCCTCTCCAGCCAGGAGGATATAATAAAGGCTCTGGACTACTGGTGCTTTGGGGAAGTCCAACCATCGCCCGCCACCTCATTCCTTCTAAATAATCATCTGAACATGGACAAGCTAGAAAGCCTGCAGATGTTCACGCGTTTCTTCATGGGACTTCTTCGAGCGCGGCTGGCGGGTCAGTTGGATGGGCTGGTTCAAACCTCTGTGGATCAAGGGGAGAACCTCCCCGCAAAGCTTGGTTCGTGGTTCCAGGCCCAGTTTAAGAACAGGGAGCTGAAAAACCAGATAGCCCTAAATCTCCTCCACTGCCTGATGGAGTTACACAGGAAGGAAGCCACCTGCATTGCAGCACCAGAGATCAAGAAACTGAACCTGTTTAAAATGAAGCTGAGTGTTGTGGACTGTGCGGCAATGCACTATGTGCTGCAGTTCTCTCCACACAAGCTAGAGGAGCTCAACTTAGGCTACTCCAACATCGGGAACAGAGGACTCAACAGACTGGGACCAATCCTACATCGCTGTGAATCTCTCTAGTGAGTAATAACTGGTGTTCTATGGTATTTTTGTAAACTGTCTTAAGATACAGTATATTACTTAGAAAAACAAATCTATAAGTTAATGTTTTTTTAATCTTTTCTAGTTTGAGATACAACTGCCTGGACAGGCAAGCAGCTATTTTAGAATCTGCTGTTTTGAAATCAAATGAATGCCAGGTGAAGAAGCTCTTGTAAGTCTATATGAATTAAAACAACAACCTCAAATATTCATATAAAATGTTTAATGGTGTGCAGTGGTGCAATACAATTCTTTAACTCTGCCCTCGATACAGTATGTGTGGCAATAACCTGGGTCCGGATGGGGTTCTGGAGCTGTGGAACGCTCTGGAACACAACACCACAGTGGAGGAACTCTACCTGGACATCACTGGTATTACAGAGTGTGGAACGGAGAACATTGTGAAATGCCTTAGCAAGAATACCTCTCTGAAGACACTCACGTAAGAGACAGATATGCCAACTCATGTTTAACATTCTCGGTGAAATAATACACGAAACACTGCCATCTAGTGTGATTTAATATCTCGGCAATGACAAAGAATGACTCCTACTCTGTTATTTTCTCCACATCAGCATCGTCGGGAACGACATTGGAAAGGAGGGGAGAAGGAGGCTGAGGGAGCTGGAGGAACGTCGGCCGGGACTTCGGATCATCGGAAACTTTGTGGATGACCTGGGATTACTCCAGGCCTACCTGGACTGGGTGGAGGAGATCCAGGTTGATCGCGACCAGATGGACTCAGTGAAGAACGCAGACGCCTTGCAGTCCGTCCTGAAGGGACTCCAGTTCGCAGGGGAGGGAGGGGAAAGACAGAATGTAGTAAAAGCCAAGGAGCTGGAGACCAAAATTCTGGAATTGCTTGAGTCCTCTACTGATCCAACTGGAGGAAGATGACCGCAACTTATACATATTTGAGGATAAGGTTCAATATTAGGTAGTGGCTCCTGTAATAGTCTGAGGATGTGTCGTGCTTTTTACTCCATATAGAACAGCAGAGTAATTTCTGTTTTCAATGTATTGTTATTGAATTTCCAACAACTGATTGGCAATTGACGTGTTGTAAATATAAACATATTTATCGAGCAGAGGTTTCAAAATAGCACTTCTGCCAATTACCAAAAACACACAATATGCTAAACCAAGAAAATATGCTATATGGAGCCATTTATCAGTCATTATGTACTGCTAGTTATTTCCACCACTTATTTGTTTTGTGAGGATCTTTATTTCACTTACACCAATCTAGGAACCCATCGGATATTGCTACCTGATTGGCCAATACAATGTTCTGGCTTTGACACGTCATGTTACTGATGAAGGCTTTAAAAACCATGGCAACCCCAAACACTACGCAGATATCATTGCTCGTTTAAAAATGAATTACTATGCTGGTGCAAATCGCTCGCAAATTAGGCAGCGCTAATTGGGCCGCAGCATCACACTGCGATATGCCGCCGCTCAAATGCCGCTTGATCAGAGCGCTACTTTTATGAATATTAATGAGTCTTACCCTGCTACCCTGGGAACATATGAATGACCCCTAATCGGGAATCAATCACCTGGCTTTTGAGCTACAGTAACAGTTGAACATGGACTCCGTGATTTTATCCCGACTGCCGGCCCCCTCCCCACCGGAATGGACCTACCCAGACCAGCGTGGGTGAGGCTAAACCACCTACGAACCGGCGTCGGACGCTTCCGCTCATCGATGCACAGATGGGGCTTGGCTTCCAGTGCGGCATGCGAGTGTGGTGCAGAGGAACAAACCGCAGACCACGTTATCCAGGATTGCCCAATATACCGGGCACCCAACGGTATACGTGGTCTGACGGTTTTGGATGATGAGTCAATGACGTGGCTACAGGGGGCGTGCCCGGATATATAGTCCGGGTGACCCCTCACACAGACCCGGAGAGGAGAGGGTGAGAGACCCCCTCGACCGGGACCTGGGGCGAGAGGACAGAAACATCTGAGCCCAAACGACGAAGAAGAAGG